>JAODAL010013692.1:0-90291 GCA_025379985.1 Phyllomedusa bahiana | reverse complement strand
TGCCCAGTCTCTCGATCAGATCGGGGGTTTCACCCTCCGTTTCAGCCCCAAACCCTGCCCGAGTACCACCGCCCCAAACCAGAGAAAAAATCCTCCCCCTTTCCCCTTTTCCCCATTTTGACGACCTGCATCCCGTACAGCGGCCATCTAGCACCCACCCTTTCCCTTTTTCCGGGTTTTTGGGAAAAGGGCGGGAAAAAACATTTTAAACCCAAACCATCCCAAACCAAAACCGAATGTGGGCTTTCCCAAAGGTTTTTGGGCCCTTTGGGAAAATTTCTTTCCCCGCCCTGGTGGACACAGAGGGTTTCCCGGGCCACGTCAGGGCCCTTCCCCTGAAACCAGGCCGTGTTGAAATTAATCTGTCTTGGAAAACCGCCCTCAAAACGGGTCGGAGCTGTGGACGGTTCCCCGATCGAAACCGAGCGCTGGCTGGGTGACAAAACCTTGCCCCCGGCAAGGGGGGGGTTCGATAACGGGGGAACAAAAAACTGGGGCCCCCGCCCTTTAAAGTTCGGTAGGCTGGAGCAAAACCCCTTGCCTGGCACATGTCAGAACCTTGGGGTCTCCAAAAATTTTCAAAAGAGTTTCCCGGGTCTGGACTGCCTGCTGGGGAAGGTCGAATCTAACTTTGCACTTCCGCCGTTCCACCCTGCTTGGGCCCCCTTTGGCTGCTTGCAGCGTCAGCTGGGCCCCCCCATAACCGTTTTCATTGTTGCCGTGGCAACCGCGGGAAATTTCCCCCCCTCCACATCTCCACCGGGGGGGGGGTCAGCGCGAAAAGGCCTTTACGCAGAAAACGAAGTGACAAAATGGCCTGACAAAAAGCGGTGGGGAAACCTCGGGGTGTTGACCCACAAGATGGGGGCCCGGGTAAAGAGCTTTTGCACCACCTTTAGCCAGTTTTGAAAAAACCCCAACCAAAATGGTCAGTGGGGACAATCCCCCTTGTCAGAATGAGCATTGGGGGTAAATTTTGTTCGGGAACATCTTTTGGACACTCTGAAAAAACGGGTTTCCCGCCAGCAAAGGAGGGGGAAAACGGACAGGGGAAGGCCATTTCCCGGGCCCAAATCCACAAGGCCCGACAGTTTCCAATTTCAACGGCCCTTATTAGGCAGTGTTCGGGGTCCGGGGGTTTAGTGCAAGGGGGGCGCTTTCAGCCCCTCAGGGGGGATAAATCTGGGCGTCAGGGTTTGTGTTGAAGCGGTGCCGGAGGAAGCGGGTTGGAGGGGGGAATTCCTAGAAAACCCGCTTCCAAAAGCCCCTGCCTTGGAAAGGGGTTTTGGCGCAATTTGAAGGCGGGGGAGGAAGAGAGGGGATCATTCCCGATTTGCCCCTCGACCCAGGGCTTGGGAAATCAAGGCCCCCATCTCTCAAGGTGCTTGGATCCCCTTTTCCTCCAACATGACCTCGCTTTAAAAGGGCCCATCAAATTGAAAACATTTAAACTGGGTGGCCCCCCCTCCTGGACCCCCCGGTACAAAATAAAAAACCCCAGCCCTTTCCATCCACCCACCCAAATAGGATTTAAAATGCGGGAAAGGGAGCCCTTTGGGCTTTTTTTGATCAACTGGAAAAACCCTGTTCGTCTGTTTTCACGGTTCCTAAAATTTGTCAGGGTGGAAAAACACCACGCGTGACAGGGTAGATCCCAATTTCCCGGGAGTGGCGCGCAGAGGCAAGGTGGCAGAAGCCAAAAAGGGGTGACCTCGGGCAATTTTTTATTTCCACCCACCAACGCAGGAAATTTTGCGGGGGGCACACATCCAAAAACCACAGAGACCAGATTTAAAGATCGGGTGCACGCTATCTCGTCTAAAACAACCGGTTTTGGATTTTTTCCGGACCCAATAGACTTCGGGGTAGCCAAAAGGGACGAATGGCCCGAGCTCGCCCCCCGACCCCGCCATAGAGGTGTTGTCCTGCCCACACCAGCGTCAATTTTGGAGCGGGAACCCTTCAGCACAGCGGGGAGGATCTTTAAAGGAAAAACCACCCAAAATTTCCACAAAAAATGTGGATCTTTTTGACTTTCACCCAAGATAAATTTCAAAATTGGATTCTGATAAATTTTTTGGGGCCCCCAATTTGGCCGAGGTAAATGTTTATTCCGGGGTACTTCAAAATTCCTTTTAAAAATTTTTTTTAAAAGGGCATTTTTACGGGAAATTTTTTTATTCTCTTTTCCCCCCAGTTCTTTTTTTGTGGTTTTGCTGTGAGGAGACTGTAAAAGACAGCAAGGTTTATGCAACACCGTTTTCCCTTTTACTACTTTACCCTTTAAAAGTTTTTCGCATTGCAAGGGTTTTTTGAGGTCATGTTGCTGTGGGGATACAGCTAAAAATTATGGCCCTTTTTGGAACAAAATGTGGTTCTAAGGGGCCCCATTTCTCCAAAAATTTTTTTTAGTGGCTGAAAAGTAAATTTTTTTTAATTTTTTTTTGGGGTCATGTAGCTGTGAGATAAAACTATAATTTTGGTTTTTTGGAAAAAAAAGGGTGGCTTTTAAGTGGAAATTTCCCCTAAACTTTTTTTAAAACAGTGGCTAGAAGAAATTTTTAAAAAATTTTTTTGGGGGCCCGGGCCCCTTTGAAATGCAGAAAATTACTACAGGTCCATTCAAAAAAAAAATTTGTTTTTAACGGGGGGGACTTTTGTTCTTCAAAAATTGTCAAAAGTGGTTTCAAGGGTCATTTTTTGTTTTTTGGGGGCTTTTTGGGCTGTGACATGCAGAAAACCTACGGGCCTATTATAAAAAAATTTTTGTTTTTTAATGGGATTTTTGGTTTTTCAAAATTTGGGTCCAAAGGGGCCCTCAAGGGTCATGCTTTAAATTTTTTGGGGGGCTTTTTGCTGTGACATGCAGCTATACTACGGGCCCTATTAAAAAAAAAATTGTTGTTTCAAAATAGACTTTTTGTTTTAAACAATTGTAAAAAAGGGGTTTTTCATGGGGTATGTTTTAAATTTTTTGGGGGGGCATTTTGCTTTTGACATGCAGTTTTTAAAGGTCCTATTATAAAACAATGTTGTTTCTAACAGACATTTGTTCTTCAAAAAGGTCAAGATGGCTAAAGGGGTGAGGGTGCTGTCAAAAACAGGAATAGGTGGGACACTTTAAGGGGACACATATTGCAAAATGAATTTTTTTTTGCAAGATCTTTAACTTTAGCTATCAATCCCTGATTGAGAAAAAACCCCTTTAATACAATTAAAAAAAAGAAACAAAAAAAAAATGGTGGGATTCCATTTCCCATTTTAAAAAAAAGTTTTTTAAGAAATTTTTCTACTGAAAAAAAATTACATGACCAAAAAAAGCTGGGGAAAAAAATTCCTCTGAAATTTTACAAAAGGAGGAAAAGGAAAAAATTTACCAGATGTAGGTTTTTTCAGAGGAAAGGAGTAAGGGGGCACGGGCAGAGAACAAAGAAAAGAAACCAATTTTTCCCCCAGCACGTTGGTAAAATGAGAAAAAGAATTTCCCAAAAAAAGGCCCCTGGGTGGAAAAGGGCCTTAACCACCCCTTTTTCCAAGTGAAAATCAAACCCGGTCCCCCCACCCATACGGAGGGGAAAACGCTTCCCGGTCTTGACTTGTTCTGAGGGAAGGGGGAGGTCTTACCTCACACTTCCCCCCCGGCAATTTGGGTTCGCAAGAATGTTTTTGTTTTGGGGTGGGTTTTTAGTTTTCCCGGGGCCTGCCTGGGTCTCACCGCACCCACTGTTAAATTCCGGGCCCCGGCCCCTGGGAACCTGCGTGTTAATTTGATGACAGCGCAAACCTGGTCTCCAACCAAAAACCCCCGGGAAATTGGCCCGCCCGGGCCCCCCGGGTTTAAAAGTTGGGGTTTACGGCAGCACTGGTTCCAAAAGTTAGGGGCAATTTAGGGGCTTAATTTTTTCCCCAAAAAATCGATTTTGAAAAAGGGGGATTTCGGGGATTAAGTATGTCCCAAAAAAGGGGGCCAGGGGGGACACAAATTTCACAATTTAGGCCCTTAAAAATTTTTTGGGGGGGGAAATCCCCCTAAAGGGGTGCATCAAAATTCCAGGGGAAATCGGGCCCTAACAATGAAAAAAGATTTTGGAAAGGGAAAAAAAAAACCTTGGAAATTTTTTCGGGTGAATCAATTCTCAGAACCAGGGGGGCAAAATTCTTCTCAAATAAAAATTTTTTGGGGATATTAGGCATTTAATTACTTATGGGGGGTGCGGACGAATTTTAAAAATCTCCCTGTAAAAAAATTACCTTTTAAAAAAAATCAGGGAGGGGTTAGTTGTATGGGTTTTCCCCACTTGAAAAAAAAGCCAAAAAAGGTAAAATGGGAAAAAATAAAATAAAAAAATTTCCCCAAATAAATTTTTGTAAACAAATGTCAGTTACCCAAAAAAAATACAAATGAGAGTCCTGTACAAATTTGAAAAGTGCCACTTTGTGATCTGTGGGTCAAACAGGTTTTGGGGGCAGGGTGTGGCCCAAGGGGCAGATATTTTTAATGTCCATTAACTAAAATGGGGATCAAAGACTCCTTTTCCCCCCTTTTTTAAATTTTTGGGGCAGAACAGGGTTTTAAGGGGGGGGATTACTGCTCCAGGCAGGGAAGTTTAATGTCCTTCAAAAAAAATGGTGGTTGAAAGATCCTTTTTTCCCACAAATTTTTAAAACTTGGGTCAGACAGATTTTTAAGGGGCTTAAAAGGGGGTACGGCAGATATATTATGTCCAGTTTTAACAAAAAAGGGGGTTGAAGACTTTCCTTTTTCCCCCCGGGACTTTTTAATTTGGGGGGTAAACAGGTTTAATGGTAAAACGCGGTTGGACAGGTTTTAGGTTTTAAAGTTTCCCGTTCCCAAATAAAAAAAGGGGGTTCAAAAAACCCCTTTTTCTTGCCTTTTTAATCTGTGGGTCAGTCAGGTTTTAAAGGTAAAACTGTGGTACAGAACAGGTATAAATTTAATTTCCCGTTCAAAAATAAAATGGTGGTTAAAATCCCTTTTTTTTCCCGTAATTTTTAATCTGTGGGTCCCCCCAAAAGGTTTTTATGGGCAAACTGCGGTACAGGGGCAGGATAGTTAATTTTCCCCGTTCAACCCCCAAAATGGTGGTTGAAAAGGCTCCTTTTTTTTTTTGGACTTTTTAAAAAACTGGGGTTATGCAGGTTTTGGGGGTCATGCTTTCGTTTCCCTTACAGGGGTTTTCAAATTTTCCAAATTCAAGTAAAATTTAGGTTCAAATCCCTACTGCCTTCTGGAAATTTTTAATTTGGGGGGCATGCAGGGTTTTAGGGTCATCCCGTGGTGCAAGAAAAAGGGTTGTGAAGGTCTTGATTTTTTTTTTTGTGGCTTTTATAACCCTAATTGTCTTTTCCTAAGATGTTGCCACGGGATACCCGTTTGTGTTGTGGGATTTTTAATTCCAGCTTCTCCCTTTCCCGTTTTTTGGGGTAAGAAAGAAGGTTTTTTCCTCTCCCATGACTTTAAAAATCATCGGCCCATAATCGTTTTTCGACTATCGGATATTTATTAATAACTGCCGATACGACTATCGACCCCATTTAAAGAAGTCCCAACGTAATCGCTCATCACTAATCATTTGAGGCACAGCTTTTTGGGGGAAGGGCCAAAAAAAATCCTGGAGGGTGGGTAAAAAAATAGAAAGGGAAAAAACGCCCTGTGGTTTAGCAAGCACGGGGCTGGGCCCAAGTACCTTAAGACCCAGGGTTGTGTTGGGCTGATGGGCCGTGTAGAATTTTTTTTGAAAATGTGAAAGAAGCCCATTTGAGCCTTGCAAAACCTGAATGCAAGGAAACATGATGCCCACCCACCCAAGGGCCTGGGCCGGGTAAAATAGAATGAGTATTCCCTAAATGAAAGATTTTTTCCCTTTGGGCTGAAGGCTTTCCCAGAAAAGCACACCAAATCCAGCTGACAAAGGTAGCCTTAGAGGCTGTCAGACCTCTACACAGGTCCCCTGGAATAACAAAAAGGGAGTCGGAGTATCTGAAGGACTCAGTGGTGATTAGGTAGATCTGAACAGTACTGACCACATCAAACCAATGCTGAGACCGTTCTCGAGGGTGCAAGGGGGAGGGACAAAATGAGAGAAGGATTATTTCTTCATTAAGGTGAAAGATGGAGAATACCTTGCGGAGAAACGAAGAAACGGGAAGTATTAAGAACCAAAAAGGGGGATCTGCTTGAGAGAGCTGCCAATTCAGACACTGAACTGATGGATGTAATGGCCACAAGGAAGGTCTCCTTCCAAGAAAGTAAGCAAAAGGAAACCTCCCACGACGGTTCAAAAGGAGAAACCTGCATGGCACTTAATACAAAATTTAAACTCAGTGAGTTGATCAGCCTATGACACGGAGGAGCGGAGCGAGCGACCCCTTGCAAGAAAGTCTTGTTCTAAGGACGAGAGACCAAAGAGTGCTAAAAAAAAAATAGAGAGGGCAGAAATCTGACTTCTCAGAGAGGAAAGGCCAAGGCCCTGCTCCAGACCTGGTTGAAGGAATAATAGGACTCATGGGGTAGAACAACCAAGAGGGTGAAAAACTGTATGGCTTGCACTGGGCAAAGAAGGCTTTCCAGGATCGATAATAAAGAGGCTTGTGGACCCGAATCATGGAGTCTAAAAGACCACAAGATTTCAAGGCTGCGGTGGAATAGATGATCTTTGGAAAGGAGGTCTGGACACTGAGGGAGGGGCCACAGAGCATCTACCAACAGGGCAAAGAGATCCGTGTACCAGGCCCTACAGGGCCAATTTAGAGTGATGAGTATGATTGGAACCCTCTCTCTCTTGAGGCGTTTGAGGGGTGAAAAGATAAACTAGACAAAATGACTGCATAGAAAGACTACCACGTCCACGGCGAGAGTCAGAGGGTCTCGGGACCTGGACACATAATTCATAAGCTGAGTTGAAGCAGGATACAAACAGATCCACCTTCGACAAAGAAGCTGAAACACCTATGGCAGAAGTGACTCCCAGGGATCCACAGAAGTCCAGCTGAGGAGGTAAGCGATCCAGTTCTCCACCCTGGAATGAATACCGCTGAAAGGGGCCGAACTAAGAGTTCTTCCCAACAGAGAGTCTTTGAGCCCTTCAGAAAAACAGCATGGCTTCTGGTGCCCCTTGATGGTTCAAGTATGCTATTGCAGTGGTGTTGACGGATTGAATCTGGATTAGGTGACCCTAAAGAAGGAGGGACCAATGTGAGTGTGTCAGAAAACTAGCCATGACCTCTAGAACACTGATCTGCAATATAGATTCCCCGGGAGACCACAGATCTTGAGTCATCAAAAAATGTCTCAACATCCCGAGGTGCTGGCATCCTTGGTGATGATCAGCCACTGTGGAGGAAAAAATTACTTCCCCTGAAGTAGAACAGGAGACACCAGCCACCAGTTGAAGTTGACACAAACTTGGGGTGTAAGCAGAATTTCCTTGTGTAGAGAAAGCGGAAGTCGTCCCAGCAAGATAGAATGACACTTTGGAGAAGGCATGAATAAAAATGTGCATACGGCACAGCTTCGAAAGTTGCAACCATCCTATCCAGAAGTGACCTGCAGGTGCGAAGAGAACACGGGGAGCATATTCGAAGAGTTGAATCTTTGCTGGTGGAAGACAGACTCTGGCTAAATGTGTGCTGAGAATCATGCCCATGAACGCCATCCGTTGGGATGGGACAAGGAAAGATTTGTAATTGATAATTCACCTAAAGCATGTTATAGCATCTAGGGTGATCCTGAGGCTGTCCAGGTTGGCACTTTCTGATGGGGTCTGCACAAGAAGGTCGTCCAGGTAAGGGATGATGAAAATCCCCCTGGTGTGAAGAAACGCCATGAGGGCTACCAAGACCTTGTTGAATACTCTTGATGTTCTAGCGAGGCCAAACAGCAGAGCCACAGACTGGAAATGTAGTGAACCCACCGCAAAACAAAGGAAGCGCTGATGGGACTGGGCGATAGAAATGTGCAGGTAGGCGTCTCGAATGTCTATGGAGGAGAAAAAATCGTCCTGCTCTAGAGACGCAAACACTGCCCGGAGGGATTTCATGCGGATTCTGGGGTCCCGAACATGGTGGTTGAGCTCCTTGAGATCCAAGATGGGTCTGACTGAGACGCCTCTTTTGGGAACCGTAAAAAGGTTGGAGTAAAACCCCCGAAAACACTCAGACTTGGGGACCAGCATAACTACGCCCTGAAAAAAGACAATAAATTGCCTGAAAACAAGACTGAAGCTTAGGAAGGAGAGAAGTTAGCAGATGAAAAGTTTTTGTCACAGCAGGAGCAGACTATCTTTTGGAGGGCTGCAAAAGAGTGCCGGAGAGGCCCCAGCCAAGGGAAAATGCAGGAAACGATAACGTGTGGTACTGCAGAAGTACCCTGCAGCACCATGAACTGCACTGGGAGAGTAACATACTACACCCAAGGGGGGTGGGATACCGAAAATCGCAGCATGGGGTCAGTGACACAGCAACAGTGGAGAAAACACTTAAAAAATGACCTAACAACCAGGAGGCGATAAGTTGGGACGGGTGATCACTATCAAAGGAGAGGCAGACAGCGACTGTCTGGTTTCTTGACACTCTCAGGGAGGATTACATCTAATGTGATCATGATGGAGAAAACTCCATCACTCCCTGAAAGGGAAAAATAAATAAATAAAACTAATGTAAAAAATGCAGCAGACTTGCAGAGCAGGAATACAAAGCCAGACAAGGAAACAGGACACACAACTAAAATACAGACGCTAAAAACAGAACCAAGCTACTGTAGGAACTCAGAGAGGGTAGGAGCTCAGACAGGATAGCAACACAGGACAAACAAGGTACAAGGCAAGAACACAAACTAGGATAACAGACAAGACCTCTGGCTAAGAACATAGACTAGGAAACAAACTAAGAACACAGAAAGGGTAAAGGGAGGGTTTAGGCTAAAACTAGACTAGGACACAAGCTAAGAACAGAGGCAAGAATAACAGGGGACAGACAAGACATAGCCAAACTGGATAAGACAGGATGACAAGAGCCTAGCCAAACGGGAAAAAAATCAGCCCCAAGGTTGTAAGCTCATTATAAAAAACCCCCAGCTTACAGTTTTTGCTGGGGAAGACAAAACAGCGGACCCCAAGGGTTAAATATGCGGGGGCATCCTCCCCAATGGCGAGGAGGAACAGAGGCAGTTGCATGGTACATGCAGCATAGTACCACAGAAAACACAGAGCCAGGCCAGGGCGCCGACTGTGCACTTTTAATTGTTTTTTATCCCTTTGATTATAAAAAATGTTAATTTTATGCTTGTAATTTTTTTTTGGTGTGTGGTTCCTTTAATAGTGTTTGTTAAATTAGTGTTCGCCTTTTAGATAATTCTGTCAAAAATTAAAGGGGTTGTCTCGCTACAATGATTGGGTTTTAATTTAAAGATCTTTAAAAAACAAGCAGCTTTGCAATATATGTTCATTACAAATGTCCTACTGATTTTGAGTTTAGCCCCTGTTAGTATTACTACATCAGCTCCTCAAATCTCTATAGTAGCCGACTGTTGATCCTTATCTTACTGGCTGTCAGGTCTGAATGACTCATCACCTTTGAGACAGGTCGAGCAGAGAGCCCCTCCCCACAGAATGCTTTTGGGAGTGGAAAAGGGGGGGGAGGGAGGACTCTGGGGGTCTGTGTTTCCCTGCAGCCTGGATTAACCCCGTGTGTGCCTGCTTCCTCCTGCTCTCTACACAGATAGATGTGACAGCAGTGACCCTGTCTTTTCTATAATCATGATATGTCTTTGGAACTGTGACTATACTAATACTGTACAGATCAGGGGGCATGTGAATACTTTATGCTCTCCTGTATTAGTGAGACATCCTGAGTATAGTAACACTTCCCTTGTTGGTTATGGAGATGTTGAGTCTTGTAAGCTAATCAGGGGATATATGAACACATGCATCCTCTCTGCTCTGTTAGCATACAAAGCAGCTTCACATTCCTCTCTACACTCATAGATCAGCCCTCTCCTGTAACAGACCTAGGCAGGCACACACAGGGTGAACTCTGAGAGCAATCCCCCTCCCCCCCCCCACCTGTATAGAAGTTAAGTAGCTGCCTGTGTGCTGATGGGAGGGGGGAGAGAGAGCAGAACAGACAGACCAAGAAGCACGCCCCTCAGTTCAACTTACCAGGGACACTGACAGGCTGAAAGCTCGTAATGAGACAACTCCTTTAAGTCTCATTTACTGAAGGCCCTGTCATCAGGCGGTATGTCTGCCCGACTCACACATATCATAATATTGCCTTTTTTTCCAATACTTGCAGGGAGTCATCTGCAGTAAAGAGCAACTACTTTATATAATTAATTTATATAATAAATTAGAACCTCTTCTACATTAAATGGAGGAAACAATAAAAACAATATGCACTTTCAGTCTTAGAGGCCAAGTACTCACCAGTACCTTTGCATGTGAAATTCCTTGGAGTACGACTGTGCTCTATGAGGTGACTATTAGACTGTTCCCATGCTTTTTCTACAATATCTTGGACAACTGCATCATCTGCACAGACACTTAAGCTGCTTTCTGGTCTCCAGTAGCTATCCCCTATAATGAAATAGAAGATGGTGATAAAATATAATGACTGTACCTCTACCTCTTGTGACCTTTGTGCCTCACCTAATTGTTTAGGAATTCCCAAGGCTACTGGTTATACCACTGACATAAAATTAATAAAATAAAACCCTCTTCATCAAAAAACAATAAAACAATGCAGGAGACTTAGGGCTTTATGTATGTTTTCTCGCATTTAGACTGTCCTTGTCGTCCATTGCAACCAATCCGAGCTCAACTTTCATATCATATAGTGCTCTGGAAAAATAAAGGCTGCGTTCTGATTGGTTGCTATGGGCAATAACGACAGTCTTACTGCTAGACAGTTTTCATACATAAGGCTCATAGTTTTCATGGAATCATGGATATAAATTATGTTGAAGTAAACAGGCAAAACAAAACTAATGGAGCAGTGAATTAGGTGACTGAATACTTATTTTTCATCTGCTTAAACAATTAAAAAAATATTAACAGAATGCCAAAAAGAATGAGTGCAATGCCTGAAGGGGCCAAGTTAGACATCATCAGACTCCTGTATAATGTACAGTAAGCACACTTCACGTATGAATGCGTTACTCTAATTTACCTTACACAGCCATTCAATTTTTTAGAAAACCATGTGGCTATCTTGTCACTACTTGCTGACATCTGCATGAACATTAGTGCCTTATAATTTACAATCACAGAGACTTAAGATTTCACTTAAAATTTTTAAAATATAGTTAAATATTGTCACGAGCAGTGGATCCTCTGGACCACCGCAAACGATGGCGTAAGCCACACCAGGGAGCAGAATCTAAGTAGGTCCCGGTATTCACCAGAGCCCGCCGCAAAGCGGGATGGACTTGCTGCGGCGGGAGTCTACAAGGTCGCTTCCACTGACGTGACTTGCTTGCGGAGGCAGCCGAAGTGTAGCGAGATACAAAATCGTAGGGCAGGCTCGTCGTCGGGACAGGCAGAAGGTCAGGACAGACGAAAGGGTTCGTGGCGTGACGGGCGGGAAGATCAGGGCAGGCGAAAGATCGTGGTCAAAACGGAGGCAAACGGTACGGTACACGGTAATCAGACAAGACTTCTGGAACACTTTCTCAATAGGCTAATGACACTAAAGATCCGGCGGGGTAACCAGGAAGAGGCAGGCTTAAATAACCCTTTAAATTTAACACTGCCGGCACGTCCGCCCTAGGGAACGGAACCACGCGCGCCGAGGGACAGAGACTACAGCAAGAGCGTGGCCGGGTAAGTGATCCACGGAACTAGCAGGGGGACGAGCACGCCCGCGACCTGACATGCGGGACGCGGCACGGCTCGGGAGCGGGGTACGGATGTGCCTGCGACCCGGGACGAGGCTTCTCAGCCCCTTTCCCATAACGCCTTGTGATATGCAGATACTTAGTAGAGGGCGAAAAGGCAAAACATAACTCTACAAGCCGTTTGTTCGGTGCTCTCCTCAAGGAGAGATCTTCCCTTCCTGAGCCACTCAATGCCTCCCACACAGCCCGCCATATCGCTCTGCTCTGCACATGAGGGGCAAAATCCCGAAACAGCGTTGTCTGCAGATGAGAGATACTGGCTTGGCTAAAAAATTCTTTTTTTTCTTTTCTTTAAGACTTTGGTGGGTCAAAAGCAAATTGAGGATGTGTTACATCCAACAGAGGGCGCTTTGGGCTTCTCAGCCCCTTCCCCATAATGCCTGGAACTATACATATAGTCATACTCGGGGGTGGAAAGGGCGACCAGAGAGCTGGACACAAGGTCATGGGTGCCTAAAGGGGTTTTCTCGCTACAAATAATAGCTTTCAAATTGTAGGGAACACAAAATAAAGACATTTTCCAAATAGTAATTGCTTTGTTCCTCGTTTTCCCTAAGGAATACAAGAGACTTTTATGACTTCCCTGCAATGTCAGTCCCTCAAGTAATGACCTGTAAACAATCCTCCCCCTGCCTGTTTTTGTTCTATGAGATAGCATTGAGTGAACATCATCACACAGGTCATGGCAGTGTCCTTGCTGCTGAGCAGTAAATAAAGCTTGATTTATGTAAAAAAAACAGAAATGTAATTAGTGCTTTTGTTTGAGGGATCAAGATAAGACGTCCTGTTAGTATTTGAGAAGACTTAATCTGATCTAATTAGCAACATGAAAGCACAAACTGAGGCACGAAGAGCTTACAAGCAATGGGAGTTTATTCAAATGAGTCAGTCCTGAACCAGGAAGTGGCAGAGTATTTCATTCATGCATTCTCTGAAACTCTGAAGGGAGACAACTGCTTTAAGGCTCACTGATTGGGTGTGAAGGCTATATAAAAACAAAACAAATTTAGTGATAGCCAGAGTAGTAACTTTTATCACTTTATGAAAATCTCTTTCTTCTCTTAAGTGGAGGTTCATCCATGGCGAAAGACGTGTTCCTTTACTCGCACTTTGTGCTTGCAAGCAAGGAATTTCAATGAGGAAATGACACGGACTGGCCTGAGGCAGATTTCTGCCTCCTTTACTTTCGTATTTTGAAAACTACTTTAGTAAAATCATCGTCATCTGAATGAGAACTGTACTTGTACATTGTTTAAGATTATTTCTGGGTGGAATTTGGCCCAAATTACGCCCCAAAATAAGCGTAAAAAAACTCTGTATGAACGTCCCCTTATAGTGTTATCCACATATGAAAGAAAAAAAGAATCTTTAAATGCACAAAATGTTTGAAATCTATATAAAAAGCCTGGCCTGTATATTCCGATTCCACAGAAGTATAGCAAATGACTGAAAACTTTTATGCTGACTATTATAGAAAGGTTTCAACAAAACACAGTGCTTATTAGCTGTCACCACCAGGCCATCTTTAACTGGCTCTTGCAGTCCAACTGGTTAAATCTTCCGTATTGAGCAGAAGTTGGAATCATAAACTGTGATTAATTGAGGGAAAGGAGAGAGAGGACTGGTATGATGAATCACATTATTCTGCATGTGTGTCAGTTACCTGGAATAGAGTCCATACTCAAGTCTAATATTAACTATGGGAAAAACTGGGAAGGTATTGTGACGTTCTGTTAATGTTCTGCTGGAAATTAAAGTGATCTGGTATTCATGTGGCTGTTGCTGGGACAAGTACCACCTACCTGAACAGTGTGGGACACCAAGTAAACCCCTTACAGCAATGGTATTCATTAGCAACAGTGGCCACTTTCAGCAGTGTGCCCTGCCACACTGCAAATACTGTCCAGGAAAGGTCTGAGGAACATGACAAGGAGTTCAAAATGTTTACTTAGCCGCCAAATAACTCAGGTCTCAATTTGAGTGTGTATCTGTTGAATATGCTGGCAAAACAAGTCTGCTCCTTGGAAGACCTGAAGGATCTGCCAGATACCGCAAGACAACTTTAGAAGATTGGAAAAGCCCATGACTCAACAGGTCAGAGATGTTTTAGCAGCACAAAGAGGAACTACCAATAATCAGGGAGCTGGTTTCAATATGGCTGAGTGATTTGTATGAAAAGCACAATTCTATGCATATTGCAACAAAATAAATAGAAGTAAAAAAATCTTAAATTACATAAATCATAAGAGACAGTAGTGGTTTAGCTACTACATCAAAATTATTGATATGGGCCCTTGTGATGTGCTATTAAGTCGGTTAACCATTCACACATACAGATACATCTATAGATTAAAAAAATGAGAGGCAATTCTGTGCATCTGCTGTGTTAAAGGGTTTGTATCATTTCAATTAAATATGGTCTTTCAGAATAAGGGGACAGTGAAAACAAGTAACTTTGCAATTAGATGTTCATAATCAAGCTGTCTTTTATTCTAAATTATCCTTATCTCTGTTCTCTTACACTGATATCCATTACTGGACGGATCCCTCCTCCTTTCGTTTCACTAGCTGGAGAGCTCCTTTAATTCAGTGTCGGTCCCCCCTGCGGGCCCGTAATTCAGAGAGCTTACATTCCTGCCTTTCACTCAAGTAAGGGACTGCACAATTCACTCTGCACAGCAGCAGTAAACAGAATAAAACTGCAGGCCCTTTCTATAATCAGGAACAGCACAATTGTGTGTCATCCCGCCTCTCCTGCTTAGAATAGGAGATCTGATGCCGTTCATTAGAAACTGATTCAACTGTAACAAATCTCCAGCTGTGAGAGAAAATATCAGTGCCTCAGTCTGGAATTGAATGCAGCCTGTGGTATGTAAAACAACTCTTACAAAAGAAGACTGATAGATAGACACAGTGACATGTACTCAGAAGAGGGGGGTAGGGAGTCACGGGAGCCCAGGCATGAACAGTGAAGGGGGGTGATGTTCACCCAGCTGGGAGGGGAAAAACCTCTGCATTTCTAATTTGAGAAGCAGAGAGCAGTATAATCAGACACCCCCCCCGAACTAAAGAAGCAAAACATCCCCTTTAAGGCCTCATTCACATGGTAACATAAATGTTAAAAGTCTTGTAATACCAAAATCATACCAACCTGGAGAGTAAAGATAACATGTCAGTGTCATGTACTGGAGAAATGAAAAAAATAAAATTTTTTTAATAACCCAATAGAACTGAACTGTGGTTTTATCCTCATTATCACCACACAAGATATATATATATTTTTTTTAAGTACAATTTATAATACAGTAGATGATATCATTAAGGAGGGCGTTTGTCCTAAAAAACACACCCATCTGGGGCCCACACCTGTCATTGTATTGGCCCCTGAAAGAGTTGGCTCTCCATTCTGTTTTATGAGAATTCCAAATACAGCGAGCACCTACAGGACTCCCACCTATCAGATATCTTGGAGTAGAACACCCCTTTAATTAATGATTTACTTGTATTTGTTTGAGATACAGACTAATTTGCTATTAAACACTGTTTTGTGTAATCAATGTAATTTTGAGCATTTGTTATAAAGTAAAAAAGCTGGCTTAACAACACAAATGTGGTGATTTAATAATCTTTGGCCTGGATTAAACTCTAGGACATCAGTGTATTTATTACATGGATTCCATGTTGCATACCATTAACAAAACCTTGGGAGTCTGACATAATCATTCACCACTTTATTGTCTTTCTCACATGGTAGAAATGTAATTTATGCAATATTAATGGTTTCGTTTACTTGAGATGTTTAGAAAACAAATACACATCACATCTAGGTAAAATTACAACAATAGAAACACAGACAAATTAGAAACATATAATTATTATTGCATCTAAAAACTCATAAGAGTGTTTTCTTTTGTTAACGCACATCTATAATATAGCAATGAGTGGATTGTACTGTGTTAGCGAAATCTGTTCACAAGTACCCTCAAGCTGACTTGTTCTATTCTATTAATGTTAAAATGTCAACCATGAAATTCAAATAATTGCCACTTAGTACTTTCTATGGTGGGAAGCAGCCTTCTGATATCATTCTAATATTGACATTTGCTCTGTAAAGAAGCAAAAATAAAACTGAAATAGAGAACGAATTAGGGTCAATAAAATAAGAAAATAAGACCTGTGAACAATATTATGGTTTAAGCTCTCTGTTAGGAAAGTTTTTTGCTTGTATAACAATACTCCATGACTTCATACAGTTGAAACTAGAAGTTTATGTTTTAGGTCAATTAGGAAAACCAAAATTATTTATATTTGCCAAATGTCAGAATAATGAGAGACAGAATTCTTTAAGGTATTGTTATTACTTTCAGCAAAGTCAAAAGTTTACATACACTAGGGTTACTATGCCTTTAAACAATTTGGGGCAGCCCATATGATAAGGTCATGTCTTTGTAAGCTTTTGATAGGCTTATTGTCAACATCTGAGTTAGTTAGAGACACACTTGTGGATTTATTTAATTGTACAGAAACACACTGCTTCTGTGTGTAACATCATGGTAAAGTCTAGAGAAATCAGTCAGGATATCAGGAAGAGAATTGTGGACTTGCACAAGTCTGGATCATCCTTTGGTGTAATTTCCAGATACCTGAAGGAGCCTCGTTCATTTGTACAAACAATTATATGCAAGTACAAACAAGATGGGTATGTCCGCTCAGGTAAGACATGAGTTCTGTGTCTCAGAGATGAACGTGCTTTGGTCCAACATGTTCATATCAACCCCAAGAACAAAAAGCAAAAGACCTTTTGAAGATGCTGGTGGAAGCTGTAAGATTTGTCATTAACCACAATGATTGTCAACAGGGCTGCCAGAAAAAAGCCTAACTCCAAAATAAACATATAAAACCAGATTAAAGTTTGCAAATGCACACAGGAACAAAGACCTACATTTATGGAGACATGTCCTGTCCTGTCCTGTAAAATTAACTGTTTGGCCATAATGATCATCATTACGTCTGGATGAAAAAGGGAGATGCTTGTAAGCATAAGAACACCATCTCAACTGTGAAACAAGGGGGTAGCAGCATCATGATGTGGTGGTTGTCATTCTGCAGGACGACTGGTGGCATAAAATTATGGCATCATAGGAAAGAAGATTATGAAGGTGTTCTACTGAAGAAAACAACACAATACATCAGCCAAGACGTTAAAGCGTGGTGTCGGAAATGGGCTTGGTCCAAAGACAATGACACCGAGCATACTTACTGCCAAACTGGTTACAAAGTGGCATAAGATAACCAAGTCACTGATTTGGAGTGGCCATCACAAGCCCCTGACCTAGCCTGATTGAAAATGTATTGGCAAGGCTGAAAAGCTGGTAAGAAGCAAAGTGGACCTACAAACAGGCTTCAGTACACCAGTTCTGGTCAGCGAGGAATGGGCCAAGACTTCCGTAAAAACCTAATTGTGTAGAAGCTTTGTGGAAGGATATCCAAAACCAAAAAACAATTTTTGACCAAGTCATACAGTTAAGGGCAATGCGTACACAATTACTAAGGAGAACATGTAAGTAAACCTTTGACTTCTCAGAAGTAACAAAAAGCCTCAAAATATTGTCTCACTCCTCCATTATTCTGCATTTGGCAAATACAGTAAGGTTTAGTCTGATTTTCAAAGTCAGATAGTGAGAAAAACGAATTCATACGGAGTCTAATATATAGATTTTGTCGAAGGGAAAATAAAAAAAGTTTTACATTTTTCCCTTTGTAGATTATAAAATACATCTTTGTATAGAGGCTCTTGTCATTAGCAAACCATTAACTATTGACTCAATACATAGATATTAAAAAAGGTCATCTTATAAACTCTTAAAAAGTTTACTAATAAATTTTAACCAAAGTTCAATTTATCATTAACAGTCTATTACACAATCAACCACATAAGCAATGGAAAAAATAACAAACAAAAGCTTATTCCGTTTCATTAATTTATTTAAATTCATGTACCAGTATGGGGTATCATCACTACAGAATATTATGGAATATCTGATTATTTGGGGCTCAACCTCTTCTGCACAGCAGGCTACCTGCTACCTTTTATGAAATTGGTAATATCGGTTGTATGTATATGGTGTTGCCATCAAGGAGTTAGTGAAATTGGATGAACATTGTATAGCACTATATTAGCTCTGACTTAAGAGGTGTGCCTGCACCATCAGCAGTGGTTGTTAGTTGCATACCACGGTGAAAAGATCAACTGTTTGATAGGTTTGCTATGAGCTCCTATTAGGCCTTCTTATCTTATACTGCACTACAGCACTACAAAGGAAAACGGAAAAAATACAAATAACTGGTCTTGATGGATCTACAACTACATACCCCAAAATATAAAATAAAACCATGCACCCAAAGTTGTACCAATAAAAACATCAACTTAACTTACAAACAATGCTCCAATAGATATGTAAGCAACAACACAAGCTAGTTAAGCAAGTATAAATAATACCAGAGAAAATATTATATAAATTATACCAGAAAAAATATCACATTTAATTCAGAGAGGAAAAATGGTTGTCATAAATACAGGGTATGAATACATTAAATAGCTCAAATCTGATAATAAAATACATCCAAATGTAATGATCATTGTGAGAAGCATACAGTATACATTATATTAAATAATAAAATGCATGATCCACAAAGATATCAGAGAGCAAATAAATAAATAAATAAATATGCAATCATAAGAAAAGAACAATAAGTATATCAAATCCAGCATGTAAATAGTATAGGTAATGGGATTTCTTTCTATTGGTTGATCATCTTTTGGGTTTTTTTTTTTTTTTTTTTTTTTTTTTTTTTTTTTTTTTTTTTTTTTTTTTTATTTTTTGTTTTTTTTTTTTTTATTTTCACAGTTGCGGCCATAACATCACTTGACTATTCTTATACTGATTGATCTTTATTGTTACATCACACTTTAGACATTATTCTTCTTTTTTGTTCTCTATTGATCTTTTGCACTTTGCCTATACTATTTACAAACTGCATTTGATTATTTAAATCCCAATAATCATGATGACCTTTTTTCCCCTCTATTATTTTTAACTTTTTGTGTATTTTAACGAAATAAAAATTCTATTGTAGAATTTTATACTCGTTTGATTAGCTTGTGTTGTTAACACATCTTTTGGAGCATTATCTGTAGTTGGTACTAGACCAATTTGATTCCTTATTGGTTTGGTTATCCTTACCCTAAAAACAACTATCCCTCATGCTGCTCTGTTGTCAAAAGTGGTTGCGGTACTCAGAATATGGTGACACAAAAACTTAACCCGAAAAAGTGCAGAACAGTTTAATTCTCTCTTCATACCCACATAAAATAAAAAATGTTTGATATATTTGCACCCCAAAATGGTGATATTAAAAAATAACTAGTTTTGCTAAACAAAAGTTCTCATATAGCTAAGTTGAGGGAAAATTAAAAAAAGATATTTAAAGGTGATGAATAAAAAAGACTAAAAAAAAAAAAAAATCAAAAGCCAAAATAAGCTGCATTCATAAGGGGTTAAATCTCCCATTTTATGGATTAGTGGAATTATTGATATTTGATGATGGGCTGTCCCAAAGATATTCCATTGTTTACTTTTGTGGGAACATGCATGGGAGCAACTAGGATTATAATTTCAATCAAGTGAATTATTACTGTCTTTCAAAGGAAAGACAATTCCCTGTGAATCTGGCATTCACATGCAATATCTGAGAATGTATGCCATGCTTTAATTAAAGCAAATTTCAAAGTTGATGAATTGTTGATGATCCTCAAGCAACAAAATATTAGCTATATAACAAATTCAGAGCAATGCACATCACTCACATCAAAAGTGGTAATCCAACAAAAAAGACTTCAAAGGTCAACTCCAGTTTTTTCTCTCAACAGTATTACAAAGGCTTCACATAAAGTTCATATCTACAGTACGTAAGCAAACACCATCTTGTCTGTTTTCCTCACTCTTGTTTTCGGCACAAATTTTCATCTCTTTGGTCCTGTGATCACCGCTCAACCCACGCTCAATAACAGGGTCTTTAGAAAAAAAAACAAAGTCGGTATCTACATGCCTCACCCATTTCCTATGAACAACAGGATTACATCAGCAGCATGAATCAATCTTCCGGGAACTGATGCATCGCCGAGCGCCACCCACATTTTGAGCACCAAATATACTGACTAATGCAGGGGTCTGCAACATCGGCTCTCCAGCTCAAGGGAAACTATAACTCCCATCATGCATTTATATAGTCTCTATCAGTGGGCATGTTGGAGATGTAGTTTCCCAACAGCTGGAGAGTCGATGTTGCAGACCCCTGGACTAATGGGACTTGAAGGAATGTGTGACGTAATATAACCACTCTAATGGAGAAAGAGGGAGAAACAGGAAGCAGACTTTTAGTTCAAGATGGTGACGGGAGGGGCATAAAATGATTGCTAATGGACAGTAATGGTTTCAACACAACCATAATTACACCATAAACTAGATGCACTGCCACATTGTCCAGTGGTATACTGGAAAAATGTGGAGTGGACCTATAATAGCAAGCAGAGGCTAGGTTACGCTACAGTCAAAGTCAAGAATCTGTCCTATAAACGCATTTTATGTCTTAAACTGAATAAGGCATTACATCAGTGTGGCCAAAAATAAATTACTCATGATGAGCTGTGGTAAACTCAGGGCTTGGAGGATGTGTGTGGCCGCAGATGAAGGTCTTTATAAAGACCTGATTACAGTAATGTCAAAGGTAAACTACCTAGTTGTCCTATAAAGATAGTGGATGTTTATAGCTGCATACATTATAGCAACCAGGTCATAAATAAATAACTAGCTTAGGGTTTCCATAAAGCTCTAACTAATGTGATTTAAAAATAACCCCATTCCTTTGCGGACCATCATCTACACATATTTAGTACAGATAATGACTGTTTTTATATTAACTAGATAGAGCAACAAAAACAGAGATGTATTCAGCCTGTAACATATCATAGCTATAGGCCCAAGCCCATTCTGTGCTATTTTTGGACTTACATTTCCCGGAACAAAAAGCCGGGTTGATATTACAGCAAAGACATAGAACTAAATCCTGCTTTTAATTAAAAAGGAAGGAAATAAAAGAGTAGTTGAATGCATTCTTGGACACAAGGTGTAAATATATGATTTAGAAACTGGAAGCTGGATCCACATTAACATTAATAAACTAAATGTTAAAGTCACATTACAATTAAAATTGTATGAGGCAGTGCTTTCGGTTTTATGCTCAGATAATAAGTGAACTAAAAGTCTGGCATTCAGAGAACACAATAACAAGCTGGGTAATTGGTACAGCGGTGCCCATAAAGCACTCATTATAATATTTTTTACTGTATCAGAAAGGAGACTTCCTGGGATTCATTCTTTATTTTCCTTAAAGGAATGAAAGGTTTTCTGTTTGTTACTTTGAAGGAGCAATATCCCATGCTGCTTGTTTGAGACCTAATTACCACATTTTAGCCAAAGGAAGAAATGGGAGACAATCATTCATTTTTTTGATTATTGTTGTTGTTTTACTATAGCTTGAGTTTGGTTTTGGCACATTCCTTTTTCCTGTTGTGTTTTTTTCATTTTACCGTTGATGATACTATTCCACGTCTACACAGAGAATTGATTTATCATATCTTGTATCATCCTTGTAAAAGTGCAGGAATGAAAAATGAGTTAGCACAAGTGTCAAGGAGATGAGAAGCATAAAAATCAAGAAGCCACAATAATACTATGTATTTTACTTCAACTTAAAATGAGGATAAAAAGTACAGGCTAAGCTGTTTTGCTACGTAAACCTTTCATGAAGCAGAAAGATGCGCAAGAAAAATAATGGTTTTGGAAATCCGAATCTTTCCACCTACTAGATGCATTTTGGGCTAATTTGCTGAGCTTTTGTTTTGTTTGTGCTCAGCGTGTAGAATTATAACTGTGTGAAAACAAATGCCAACTAACTGTTCAATAAAATACAGCTGACTAATAATAAATCAGTTGTGTTTTCCAAATTTACATATCTGCTTGCATCTGGCTCATTCTATATAAAACCCACCTGTGCCACCATGATTGAGATACAACATGCTGAGAATCTGAAATATGGCCTGTAGTAGATACAGATTTGGAGACATCAACAGTACAAAAATGTTTAGTTAGGGTATGTTCACACTTCGAATTTGGGGTCCGTTTTTCGGAACGTAATTGAGCTGCAAAACTCCAGAAGTACAGACCACAAATACGGTAATTCATAGCTCACATTGAAAGCTATGATTACCCGATGTTTTCCTCGACACGTATTACGCGCTAGGATAAAGTAGTGACATGTCTATGGGAGTGGAGGGGAAAGTGGAAGTCTATGGGAGCCGACACAGAAGTGGCCAGCGTGTACTTCTAAACGCCCGTCGTATAGCGGTCCGTACAGTATGCCCCGCAATACACTATGTGGACATACCTTTATACTCAGTAACTGGAAGATGTCCGATCAGTGGGTTTTATGGGTAATTGCAATATATAATAATCTAGGAATCCCAACTCCAGCGCTCAAAGAGGGTGGGTAGTTTTTAAACCCTGCCATTGCCTAGTAGGTAAATCCTACATAACAAGATATGTTGTACTAATTTTGTTTATTTTTTTATTGTTATTTTTTTTTAATACACTTAAAAGGGTTATCCACATAGTTTTATTTAAATAAATTATTGCTGCTGTAGTAAAATAAAAAAAAACATACTCACCTTTGTAGTCACCCCTGTTCCAGCAATGATGCTGGTCCTCTCCCTGGCTCTTCTGTTTAATTTCTGGTCCAGTCAATCGGAGCAACAGCACTGCAGCAGCTGATTGGCTACAGCAAGCATGACAATGCATAACATCACTGCTCAGAAGAAAACAGCTCTGAGCAGTGCCGTCATGTGACCTCTGCAGCCAAGCAGCAGCTGCAGGGTGGCTATAAATGTGTTTTTTTTTTTTTTACTGCAGTAATAATAATAATGACACTTGATGGACAACCGCTTTAATTATACGTTTTTAAGTATGAATAAGATGACCAGAGAAAGCGGGACGGTCAAGCTTTTGGCCGCCGAGTCCCGCGACCCCGGCAATATCCCGGTGGGACCCCCAATGTCCCACTTAAGTGGGGCATAACCAGTGCGTCATCGGCTTCCGGGCTGCTGCCATGGGCCCGGGCACCGATCTTTTCAACTGTATGCCCCTCCTCTGGAAGCACATACAGTTAAAAATGCTGTGGCAAACAGAGAACGAGTGCTCCCTGCTTTGCAGAGGACTCCAGATGGCTGCAAGCCTGCTTGTGGCCCTCCGGAGTATCCAGCACAAGCATCGTGAGTGTCATCATGCTGCCTGCGCACCCTGATGACGTCACGCCTCTTGTGCCGGGAAGAAGACGGAGACAAGCGGATCCCTCCTCAGAGCAGCAGGGAAGAGGTGAGTACTGGTATTTTTTTATTTTTAACACTGGCCTGAAATCTTGCCTATGGGGGACATTTACTTGCCTATGGGGGAACTATACTACCTATGGGGGACATTTACTGCCTATGAGGACCCTATATTGCCTATAGGGGACATTTTCCTGCCTATGGGGGAACTATACCTGTCTACGGGAGATCTATACCTGCCTATAGGGGACCTATACTGTCTATGGGGGACATTTACCTGCTTATCAGGGACATTTACCTGCCTACAGAAAATGGTGGGAAATTTAACTGTGTACAGAAAATGAGTGGACATATACCAGCCTACAGACTTTTGTCCCTAAGTACCTATAACCTACTTGGGGGACATATACACCTACCTACTTTATTTTGGCATAAATAGGAAAGAGGTGTGACTCCCCATCTCCGACAGCAGGCATAAGACTTTCCTATCATAGGAAAGCGGGTCACAAAGCTTTTCTATATAGATACCCGTTATGGATATATAAACCCCCCCCAGTAAGTAGGTAGGTATATAACCCCTCCAGTAGGTAGCTAGGTGTACAGATGTTGGAAAAACAAGGATTCTAAAATATCTGTGTGGTAAATTCAGGAATAAGTCGTGGCTGGGAGAAGACGTCATGATTGTCTTGGCCGGATGGAGAAGAATAAGGAAAGTGAACGATTCCTATCAGAAAACACGCCACCTGTGAGTCCTTAAATGTAACCGCACTATAATTAGTTATGTGTCTGCAGAGCCTGTGTACACTGGTATCTACCACTATATGTTCACTGTGTGGGGGTGACATATAGTCTACAGAACCTGTGTACACTGGTATCTACCACTATATGGTCATTATATGTTGGTAATATTCAGTCTGCACCATATGGTCACTGTATGGCAGTATTATAGAGTGTGTATACACTGATATCTACCACTATATGGTGGAAATATTGGTTGTAGTGTAATTGGTTAGGTTCAGGCACAGTTTGACAGAATCCAGCTCTCCTGGATGCTTAATGGACTCTCCAACATCCAGGAAAGCTTGTTGATGCCAACTCCCTCAATTAGCTGTCTTCCAGAGCAGTTAAACAGTAGTTGGGTGTAGTGGGCATGACCTTTTGTGAAATGTGGCTTGGTATAAAGAGGGAGTGGTCTAGGCAATATTATGGGGCATGGACGACCTCTTTGATTCCAAAATCTGACACCTTAAATATGAATCCTCAATCCTCAGTTAATCAAAAATCATGTAGACACTTTGCATTTTTACTGAATGTGAAAACTTAGTTAAAAGCTCACAACATTCTCAAAAGGATTTTGATGCAGATTTAACCATATATCTTGCAAGATTAATAAAATCCTCTGCAAGTTCAGTTTACGTGTATTAAACTGTTGCTTGCTGTGGATATTCGGTTTAGAATCCACTTGGAAAATCTGCAGCAGGTCTGTCCTGTGTGAACACTGCCAAACATCTCAGCAGATGGCGGCAGCCACTGGAGTGCTTAATCACCACGTAGCTGTTACTGACTTTGTTCTAGTTGTAGCTGTGAACCACCAGGGTTTTTGAAACTACATTGTTAATGTAATCAAAGAGGTAAGACAGCCTTTTAAAACTGATGGCCATTCCTTGAGGTAGATCATAAATAAAAGGTGCAACTCCAACTCCTGGCATTTGCTGTTTGAAGGGGTCACAGTGTTCATGCAAGCTTGGTAACCCCTAAAGTGTTTATACTAGTTTGAGCCTGTTTCATACTTTTCAAATACCATACTTTTCATATCTGGATAGCAAGCTACTGCATGTTGTCCCATTCAAGTACGAGCTGTAGTCCTTTCAAACAGCTGCTCAGTATGGGTGCTGGGGGCTGAACCATCACTAATCTAATTTTTATAGCCATTCATTTGAAACGGCTGGAAAACGACATTAAATATATTAAATGGGTTGTCCAGCAAATGAAAATTATTGGGGCCAGTGAAACAGGAGAGGCTATTGCTCCTTTTATTTACAATGGAGCGCAAGCCTCTCCTGCTTGTGGGGATGTGAACGTGGAAGTCAAGAGGAGTGAATTGTTAGGGAGCTCCAGAGCAACAGGGCCAGGGAACCTGTATATATGTGTATATATATATATATATATATATATATATATATATATATATATATATATATATATATATATGTGTTTTGTGTGTGTGTGTGTGTGTATATATATACATATATATTTTTTTTTTACCCGCCCTGCCCCCAATGAGAAATAATTTTTATTTGCTGGACAACACCTTTCATAGTATTATGAGTGTAAGCATCATAAATCCAGAAGCATAACCAAAATACAGATACAAGTTTTTTCCTTCATACAAGTATGCAGGGGCGTAACTACCGGGGTAGCAGTTGCCCTGGGGCCTGTGCTCTTAGGGGGCCTGGCAGCAGCTAACACGTCTGCTACCCTGGTAGTTCAGCTCCTGCGCCCGCCAGCAGTGAACATACTAGTTTACTGCTGGCGGACGCGGAGCCCGGCGCTTCCTACCTCTGAACGCCTGGGCCCTCCGGCCCGAGCGCTCAAAGGCAGGACTGGCCGGTATTAGCAGAGCAGAGCGGCTCCGCTCTGCTAATCAGCCTGCGCCGGCCCACAGTGCTGACGTGGGCTGCGCGATGACGTCACATCATCGCGCGGCCCGCGCCGAGCACAGACTGGCCGGCCGGCTGCGCGGTCACATCGAGGGAGCGAGAGACAGGTGAGTAAGTGATTTCTTATTTTTTTAATATTAATGAAGCCCCCTGCCTGCCTATATATTGGCCCCTATAGCCCTGCCTGCCTATATATTGGCCCCTATAGCCCTGCCTGCCTATATATTGGCCCCTATAGCCCTGCCTGCCTATATATTGGCCCCTATAGCCCTGCCTGCCTATATCTAGCCCCTATAGCCCTGTCTGCCTATATATTGACCCCTATAACCCTGTCTGCCTATATCTAGCCCCTATAGCCCTGCCTGCCTATATATTGGCCCCTATAGCCCCCCAAAGCCCTACCTACCTATATCTAGCCCCTATAGCCCTGTCTGCCTATATATTGATCCCTATAGCCCTGTCTGCCTATATCTAGCCCCTATAGCCCTGCCTGCCTATATATTGGCCCCTATAGCCCCCCAAAGCCCTGCCTACCTATATATAGCCCCCAAAGCCCTGCCTGCCTATATATAGCCTCCCCAAAGCCCTGCCTGCCTATATATAGCCCCTATAGCCTACCCTATGCCCTGCCTGCCTATATATATGCCCCCTATAGCCTACCCTATGCCCTGCCTGCCTGTATGGGGCCCCTATAGCCTACCTTAAGCCCTGCCTGCCTACATATAAGGCCCCTATAGCTAAGTAAACTCTGCCTTCCTACCTATATGGCCTCTATACCCTGCCTGCCAATCCATATGGGGCCCTATAGCTACCTAAACTAAATATATGAGGTCCCTATTGCCTGCCTAAACCTGGCCTATATTGGGCCCCATATATCATAAATCCTGCCTGCCTAAATGGACCCCATATAGTTAGGGGGGCAGGGAGCGAGGTGCTGGAAAAGGGAGGATTCTAAGATATTTGTGTCTAAACCTCCGGGGACAAGTGGTTGGGAGACGTCATCATGGCGGTCTGGACTAATGCAGAACAAAAGGGGGAGTCAACGACTCGTTAGAGAAACATTACCTGTGAGTCACAAGATGTAACTACACTCCAATCACATATGTCTGCAGAGTCTGTGTACACTGGTGTCTACCACTACATGGTCACTATATGGTGGTTATATACTGTACAGTCTGCAGAGCCTGTGTACACTAGTATATACAACTATATGGTCACTATATGGCGGTAATATTGGTCTTTGTATACTGATCATAGTAGAGTGGGGGTATTATTTAGTCACTATGTGGTGGTAATTTGTGGTCGTATTCTGGAGGTATAATCAGGTCCATATGTAGTAGTGTTGTTGGTAATGTTGGTTTTGGTATAATGGATTTGTTTGGTAGCAATATGATAGTGAGAAGTATGATGAGGTATTTGCCCCTTGTATTATCTACATTATCTAACTGCATGTTCTGTTAAATGTTCGTGGTCAGGGAGGTGGGCGAGGAGGGGGTAGAGGGCCACATCTAAAAGTTTGCTTTGGTGCCCAGGCTTCTCTAGTTACGCCCCTGCTAGTATGTCTACATTTATTTACATGGACACATCTAAAAAGGATCAGATGTCAGATCAAAACTTAATTTATTAAAGCCACATTACAAAAAAATATGGTTTGATTTTAACTATATGCATGCCTACCTGTTCATCCATATAATTGCCTATCATTTATTTAGTTTCATAAACCAGGAGGAACAGAATAAAATGTACTTTAGGTGCTACCAACAGGATAGAGAGTTTAAAGAGTAGTAGGTGGGACCCTTGTCTTCCATCAGCCGGTTTGATGACAGTGGAGGCAATGGCGTGCTATGTAGCTCATCTCATGCATGGCTGTCCAGAAAATGCCTTACTGGTATGCTAGTACACCAGTCATTGTAAGACATAAATGGGAATGAGCATAGTATCTTAGATATGTTGTAATAAACAGTACACGGAAGCAATGGGTCATTGTGCCAGGATGACTATATATTTCCAAGTCTTAAGCATATATATTCAAGGGGTTTTCTCACCATGCTGTTTCACTGAGTCACAAGCAGCTTTTCATCCTCTCTCTCATTTTTCATACAGGCTTAGTGTGTCTGCGATTCTTTATATGCAAAAGTGCTTTAGGCAATTTACGCACCCCCCCCAGAGTCAGCTTAGTGTAGACATATGTGAAAGAAAGTGAGCTACGATTTGTTTATGAAAAAGACAGTCTTTAGGATTAAGACAGATTTTATCTGTACAAACCCCAATGATCTGTCTGAGAGTAATAGGGAAGTCCTCCTCTATCATATGATAACTTCCTTTGTTAACCATAGCAAAGGGCAACTCAGAGAAGATATTTCTCTTATCTCAGAGACTAAGGTAAAATAAAGGACTATGATTGTGGAAAAGTCATTAAGACCTGTCTCTTAATTTACATAAACTAATCGGGCCCCAAGTAAACCCTTTAATGCACATAGCACCTAGATCTCTTTTCTTCATAATAAATGTTTTATATTTTGCTTGGACTCCTACCTGTAGATATACCCTTTTCAACAGCTTCAGTAACATAAGGGGTCTGTGGTAGGCAATGCTCCTCCTTAGCATCAACAGGGTCAATATCCAACATAAAAAATCCTTTTAAGCCTTGGTATTCTGAAATTCGGTTTGGCTGTCTAAAAATATCGCTCTGCGGCTCCTAAGGTACAAAAAAGTAACACTTAATATTTTCCTTTTTTTGCTAATATTTTGACAAATTTGTTTTCAGCTGTATAGGAATCAATAAAATCAGAGCATGCAATGCAGTTCCTGCCTGGTTACAGTCACAGATATTTACGCCGTAGAAATTATTTATCCAACCATCACATTCTGCTGCCGGCTAATGATGTTTTTTTAAGGCAACAAGATAAAGAGATATACGTTTTTGATATAGTATTCAGGATAAAACATTCCACAATCCCCTGCAGCATTTAACCAGCTGAGTGTGTAACATTTCTCATCGCTATCCAAACCGGTGTGTCTCTCGGTACAGGAATAATGTGTAATGGAGGTCACACAGAGCAGTGCTTGCCACCCTTTGACAAAATACTTACATGATAGTGGCACTTAATGTCTACATGGAATCTCCCTGCAAGTGGGACATAATAAAAACGGAGCACTCAGATGAAGAAATTAAGGTCACCATATTATTCTCAGCATGCACTTTGGATTCTCATTTTTTACACTGTCATAAGTATATAAGAGGATGTAAGATTTTTGCAATACTTGACATGATATAATATAAATATGAATGTATCTGTGGGGCTGAAGCTGATTCTCTTGTCACAGTCTTCCGTGTGTACTCGTGTAATCATTTAAAGAGATAACGGCACTAAAAATGAAAAGCTTAAGCTATGGAGAATCTGAATATATTTCAAAATGTAACTTCTGTCACATGTAATAAGACATGGATAAACTCGGCACAGATAACCTTACTATCTGTGCAATCAACAAAATAGTGTCCAGATTTGTAATGGGTTGTTTGTATTCGGCTGTATGTTCTTACTACATATCAGATATTCAGATATGTATTGCATATAAACTGAACCCTTTAATGTTATCATTACCCATCACTGTAACCATTAGGTGTGTAACAGCGTGTAACTGGATTAACATTTCACCTCATATGTCTCACACAGAAGCTTCAGCAGACATACAGTATAAAGCTCAGTTCACATTAGCCTATTTCTTGTTTTTCTTATTCAAAATGCTTTATTAAAAGTTGAGACAGCAATACAAGTCACAATGGCCAAATAACTGATAACATCATATTTTGTACTACAAAATTATATGCGCATAAAAGACAGAAATATCCCACTCGACAAACGTCTACATCAGGCATCCTCAAACTGCGGCCCTCCAGCTGTTGGAAAACTACAACTCCCATCATGCATTTATATAATCTATAGCAGTGGGCATCATGGGAGTTGTAGTTTCCTAACAGATGGAGGACCGCAGTTTGAGGATGCCTGGTCTATGTCCATGACAATTGGCATTACCCGGTAAAAGTGAGAATACACACATCCTCTTTTTAGACTGGGGCATGAAGGGCAAAACCTGGACATCTGGTAGTGTCCACCTTGGTGAACATACAAGTTGTTGTATTGTTATGTCATGTGGATATAGCCATTGCAGGTACAGGTGTTAGCAATCACGAAATATTCTATAAGGGAACAATAAACAAGAGAACAGAAACTGTTGCCGACCCGAGGAGAAGGGAACAGTGTAAAATGACAGTGAGTCATCAGTTAAAGAGAGCACTTGGATCTCCCAGAAAAGCATGAAGTTGGAAGCGGCCCCGAACGCTGCATGCTGATTTCAATACTCCAACCAGATGCACTTTCCTAGGAGTCTATAGCCTTGGCATAGTCTGACGAGCCACAGAAGGTGATCCAGCTCGACCAGGTGGCCATATATTTGTTTAGGATCTGGTTATGATCCACACGTATCTCTTCCATACGTTGGATGGAAGAAAGCTCATGAAACCATGCGGAGATGGAGGGTGTCTCTGTCGACCTCCACAATCGTGGTATCAAGGTTTTAGCTGCACGGAGCATAAAAATGACCATGTGGCCCTTGAGTACGTGCAGGGGTAGAGGAATAACCTGCAAAAACACAGCTGCTGTATCGTTTCTTAGCCTAATCCCCTTGACTAACTCAATTATCCGTAGGACTGTAATCCAAAAGGCTTGGATCCCGGGACATGCCCACCAGATGTGAGACATTGACCCCACCGCATTTCCCCACCTCCAGCATACGCTGGTAACCTGGGGGTATATTGTGTGTAATAATGTCGGAACTCTGTACCAGCGGGAAAGTATTTTAAAATTAAGCTCATGTAGCCTACAAGACACGATGGACTTATAGGCCAATACACTAGCTATTTGCCAGTCGTCATCAGAACACATTAGCCTATTTCTTAACATTCTCTGGAGTCCTGCTACTTTCAATGAGACAGGAAATGTTTTATAATGTGGGAACTCTTTAGACAGTGAGGAGTCTTGATGTGATTTGTGCGCTTGATGTGGCCAAAAATCAACTAATACCTCACATATATTATTTAGAGCTACACTACATACAGCGTAATCTGTCCCTGACCCTAAGGGGCAGGTGCCCTTACCAAATTGGGCTTTTGTGTCTAATGGAAAATTTGGCTCATATACAAAGAAAAATGAAAAGCATGATGTACTAGTACTGCTTGGATTTTTTATCTCTTTACAGTTGGTGTCAATTACACAATGATTGAAACAAATGCCGATCCATTTCAGTTCATTTGTATCTGTTTTCAAATCTATTCGGATGCTGTGAAATAGAATAAAAATGTGGTGTAAAAAGAGGCTACCCTGAACCATTACATTTCACCACATCAAAAAGCTCGTGATAATCAATATCTTATTTGATTTTTAAAGGGAGCCTGTCACGTTCAACATGTTGTCTGAACTGCAGGCAGCAAGTTATAACACAGGAGCAGCTGCGTAGATTGATATATAAGTTTGTGGAAAAAGATTCAAAGAATTTGTTATTTATTCATTTAAATTCCTGTTCATTCTGATCTTAGGAGTCTAGTGGGAGGTCCTAATCGTTGACTGGCTGCCTTCCTTGTATAAGTGTACATATTGTGAATGCTGGCAATCAGTGGGTAAGACTATCGCACTGGACTCCTAAGCCCAGAATGATCAAGAATTTAAGAAGCTCCTGGAGCCCCGGTAAAGTATATATACTAAACTTTCTCTGGTTTCCAGTTCTGTCTCTTTCTAGTATACTGTTTTCATTCCTGAATTTCCAAACGGTACTTCACCACTGCAGCCACTGATTGGCTGCAGTGGTCACTTGCCACTAATTTACATCACGTGCCACTGATTTACATCAATGTTGAAAAGCAAACAGCTCTGAACAATCATGAAGTTAGAGGCACATGACCACTACAACCAATCAGTGGCTGCAGCGGTCACGCACTGTTCGGGAGTTCAAGAATGAAAACAGAAGACTGGAGAAAAGCGTCAAGAGCCAGGGATGGGAGGAAGGCGAGCATACTTTTTTTTCTTATCTTACTAGGGCACCAATTGCTGTTTGCTTTTGTTACCAAGTGGAAAACCACTTTAAATGAAGAAATTGCAAAGTCTTCTGCAAGTTACAGAATATCAAAGTCACAGTGAACATCATCATCATACGTATTAAATAAAATTAGGTTTTGGGCACATGCCCTCCTTCAAGCTATATAATATACAAAACAGCATACAATAAATAACACTGGGGGACAATAATTTGGTGCTTTAAAAGTTGGAACCGTTTTTGAGTATGTTTGGGGTACTGATTCTGAAAATGACAACCGTTTCCCCTATCAGCTTTAGTTTTGGAGAACTGGCATTGCCACCTTACCAAGAATATGCTGCTGAGAATCATGGTCATTCAGTATTGTACTAAAGACATGTATGTACGGGGCTGCGCCAGAAGTCTGGCGTCTCTTCACCTGGAAAACCTTGCACAAAGCCCTGTTTCCCTATTTTTACAGATGCGTGACTCCAGTATAATTCACATTCAAATCACCCCCGCGGCACTTTGTAATGCACCTGAGATCAGGGGGCGTGCTGAAGGCGTGTCGCACTACAACCGTACAAATCTACACATTTATGACTGTTTATCGGCAAATCAAGGCGCATTACTACTGGAACAGGTAGAGCACTTTAAAAGTGGTGTACCTGAGCCAGAATTCTCGCTTAGTAGCTGGAAACCGCTAAATCAATGACCCGCAGTAGAACAGGTTCATACATTAAGGCGCATTCTACGCTACTAATGCGCGCAAAAAAAGGCACCTGGGCGCCACAAATCCTAGATGTCGGCCATTAAGTCTGAAACCAGGTCTGAAAATGTCGTAAAGGAGTTTTCTCATTATAACATTCTTTCATATGCATACTTCGAGTTTCTCTCGTCTCTACATATCATGCTCTACAAATCCAGGGGGCAGGTCTCCTTCTCTTCTAGAAAGGCGAGCCATCCCTCCCTGTAGCCTTCCCACGCGGGGGGGTAGAGGCGTTCCCCGTCCTCATCTGTGTGAACATGAGAAAGGGACTCTGCAGACCTCCTGCACATCTTGATCAGTTCTCCATTCAGCAGAGCTGTCACGACTTTGTCCCTAGTACCAGGCTTTCACGAGAATCCATTAAACCTAAAAAACACCTACATTTTGTGAACAGTTAAACAAAGCCCCCTTATATTACATAAAGTGTATTATATGTGTCTAATATAAGGTGTGGGAGATGGAATTATCATTGTCCATATCCTTCACATCAGAGACGTGTCCCTAGGATAAGAGCAGAGCATCGAGATGGTGCAGAACTTAGCAGGGAAGCTTATGAAGACCTCTCAGGATTCACTGTCAGTTTGATACAGCTCAGAGGGAGGTGGGCATAAAGAGTGCAGGCAGCCAATCACAGCACTGGGGTCTTTTCATGCACAAAGAGGCGAGAGTGTCCCACGTCCCAGTGGGGGTTGTAACTAAATATCAGGACACCAAATAAAGCCAATAGGTGATTGCCATAGGTCCGGATCCCCAGAGCCTTGACATTATTCTTTAGGAGTAGAACACACAGATTAGCTTATTAACTGCTATACTACATAATTAAACGGTCAATACAGTAACCAATCTGCAATAGCGGCTTATTTTTCCTGTCCCCATCATTAAAAAAGATACAACTATTGTTACAAAAAGTCGTGAAAACCCCTTTACTCTTAACAGACACTGGACATAACTATTGATCTCTACTGTGCCGAGTATGGGCCGGTTCGTAAGCGGCGATCGCCGCATACATAGCCGTGGAGTGTCAACTGCTAATTGCAGCTAAAAGACTATACAATGCATTAAGCTGTATAAATTATCATGCCCCCTAGTGGTGAAGTAGCCCCTAGTTGTAATTAATGTAAAGTAAAAAAATAAATAAAAAGTAAAAAGAAAAAAAAAGAACAAAAAAAAGATACAAATTAACCTCCTTTTGCCACTTAATAAAGAAATAAAAAAGAGGTTAACGCATATTTGGAGTATCTTGCTACATATTGCCCCAAAAAAGTGCGATCTAATAAAATTATAACATCATTAATATCCCGTACCGATGAACACTCGTATACACGAACAGAAAATCCGAACTATCCAAACATATAATTTTGTTTAGAATTAAATATCATGTCCTTAAAAATTGGAATAAAAGTGATCAAAAAAGTTGCATGTATTCCAGATGGGTGCCAATAAGAAGTACACTTCAGCCCCCCCCAAAAATAAAGCCTCATTCAAGTCTGTAGGTCTTAGTACAAAACAGATATTAGTTGCAGAAAATGGTGCCACCGTACAAATTTCAAAAATAGAAAAATGTTTGGATTTTTTTACAGTAGTATAACATAATGAGAACCCTACATGTTGATGTGACACACGAAGAATTTGTAATCAACCAGGAGAATAATGAGAACACACAATTATACCGGTAGGATTGAATGCAAGCCCTACAAAAAAAATTAATTATCAATACATTATAAATATCCCCGCAAATATGGCATACATTTTGACCCACTTTTTTTTTTTTTTTTGTGGTTTCCCAGTACATTCCATGGTACAGTGAATGACACCATTGGAAAGTACATCTTGTCCCGCAAAATAAAAACCCTCATTTGTCTGGGTAGGTGGAAAAGTAAAAAAGTTAAGGCTCTTGGAAGGCAAGGAGGAAAAAAAATGAATGCGTTCACAGCCGGTTATTTGCTATTTTACTTATGTTTCACGGTCTTTTACACTTTTTTTTTATTTCAATGATTCATTTGTATGCGGACTATATTATGTATGCAGGAGATTTGTACATTTGGGGGCAATAGTTTGAGCTTGACAAATAAATAAGTACTTGCAGAATTTAGATTTTTATTTTAAATTAATTATGTTTGAAAATATTTACACTCCTATTTGTCACACTAAATAAACTCGTTAAGATTAATGTTTAAAGGTATCTACGGGTCGTCGTGATCTATGCTAGAATGTTAGTTTTACTTGTTTTTTTTGTGTAATCGATATGCGCAATCAATTATATTAATTCTTTTTTCAACATCTTTTATCTTATAGTTCTTTTTTATGCACCGCTGATGAATGATAACTATTTGTACAATTTCTATGATGTTACACAAAGAATATAATTAGCTACAATAGTGCAAATTCACTACAAATCGTGTGTCAGTATGACAAAACGCTTGGCAGTCAGGACAGCACCAACATTGTTGCCCTGTTTGCAGGCTTGTTTATAACCGACCACGCCCTGAGCGCGGCATACACTGCGTACCTTAGGGCGTGACTGAGAAGCATGCGTGTCGGGAACATTACCCAAGGTCGCAGTTTGGGTCCACTGTGATTCCCGGTGATCACCTATGGAGCAGGATAATGCCGTCTTTAACTAAGCAAGCGGCGTCATGACGACGTGCCGCGATGAGGAACTGAAACTGTTTAACATCCTCTTTAATGCATGAAGGAAGAACACACCAGACCTCGCTCCCTGCCATCTACTAGTCGTTGGAATTTGGTTGTTAAGGAGTTAGAGAACACATGCAAACAAAAATATGAATGTGCATGAACAAATTAAATTTTATACATCTGCACAACAAATTTATAAACAAATTAATCACAAGAACAATGTAGAATCATGTAATTAATATCTCATAAACTAGAGCTGCTACAACAAAATTTATGGTATTTTGGACTCAGTAGCACTAAAATACTCCGAATAAGGTAACAACTTCTAAGGACCCGCAATATTTTTTTTTTTGTTCCCAAGCGTAATTTATCAGTGGAGTTAAAAAGCCCTAAATGACACTAAATAAGAATAGGTGTAATATAGTCATTACATGTTACATATACAAGTTAAATAGCTTCAAGACACATAACTGGAACAGTGTCATATGCTTGTTGGATCTGAGAGATTTCACATACATACGCATACAAATGCATATACATTTTGAAGCTTGAAAAAGGGTATATGCCTAAACATGGCTATATACATACAATGATGTTCACCGTAACACGGATTTAATACGTTTTAATAATAATAATCTTTAAATCATTATACTGCGGCCCAGAAACATATTCCACCAGCACTTTAGATACAAATTCCAAGGTTAAACGTAAGACATTTCACATTAAAAGTACTTACAGATGAAAAACAAGGTGTGATGGGAGAGGTCCCTGCCTCGTTGCTAGTCTTACAATCTAATACGTGTTGTATGTGTAGATAACAGAATTGGTGAGAAGTGCCAAGTTGTAGCAATGGTCCAGCCTTATTCATACAAATAGGACTTGGTTTACCATGAAAAATGGATGAACCTGCCACACACACAGTACATCAATATACATATGAGTGCCTGTGTGTGCCCAAGTGCATGGAGTAGACAGAATGTGAGTGTGTATGGCTAGAATAGATTAATCGTTGTATAGGTCCAGACTGAGAAGTAAATGAGTTTTACTCAGGGCCCTCTAAAAACTATGATAGAGGGTTATGTGAATTTTGTCCCTGATCGATCCCGACCTGGGTAAGCATATACCAGAAAACTGGTGCTGGCAACGTGTTAAAATCATTGGATACGGGCATGGGAGGGTTCACGGGATGAATTGCGATGATTTGTAACCTGATATACCAGCAGCATGCGGAGAGAGCTGGGTCGGTTGAGTAGACAGAGCCGAGGGAGGTGATGCATGGGGTGCCGAGCTTTGTGGACGAGGCTTATGATTGAGTGAGGCATTGATGAAGTTTATACTGTATCCAGTACTGAAAGGGCAACCAGTGTAGTAGACAGACACAGGTATAAGGCATAAGTACTAAGCGGATCTGAAAGAAAAGATGAGGCTAGCCCTGCTGCATTCAGTGACAGACTGAATAGGTAGAGTTTGCACAGAGTGGAGACCGATTAGCAAGGATTACAGTATCAGACGTCGATAATAATAAGAGCCAACAATGAGAGTTTGAGATATTTCCACATAGAACCGGACGGATTCTGGAGATTTCTTGAGGTGCAAATCTGACATAGGAGCAGGCAAGGGAATGGATAATGGTGAAGGTCAGATCAGAATCAGAATATAACCCACAGACAGCGGGCCTGCTGGCCTATGAGTAATGAAGGTGACCACATATTAAACAGAAATACAGGTCAGAGGGGGGGGTCGTTGGGTGTTGGTTACTTAGATGGCGTAAAGACAAGAAGTTCAGTCTTGAGTGAGTTTAGTTTCAGATGTAGATGACATAATGTCATAGACACGGACAGATAGTCACTTGTTTTTTGTAGTTAGAGCTTGACTGAAGGTCACGGGGAGGAGGTGGTATAATTGGTGTGTCAATCAGCATAGAGAAGGTACTGTGAAGTCTAGCTGATGGTTTGTCCAATTGGGCTGTGTACAATGAAAACAGGAGAGGCACCTAGAACCGATCCCTGAGAACTCCAACATCAAGGTTAGAGAGAAGTAGGAAGGTAGATCCGAAAAAAGAGACACTAAATGAGCAATCAGACAGGTAAGATGAGAACCAAGAGAGAAGCAGTGTCCTTGAGGGCCCAATTTGCACTGACATGCGGATGAGAAGTTGAGTGAACCACAGTGTCAAACGATGCAGAGAGATCCAAGAGAGATCAGCAACAAGTAGTCTACGCTGAATTTTGCTGTACGGTCCATGCCATTAGAACTTTAACTAAGGGCAGTTTCCGTGGGTGGTATGGTGCGGAAAACCCCCCCTTGACTTGCAGAGGGTCAAAAGAGAAGAGTTAGTAGAGAGATGAGCGGATTATTGCGAGACGTATGACCAAGCGTCTCCAGGAGTTTAGAGAGAATGGGCATATTAGATAACCTGGACGATAATTCAGCAGCGCAGGGGAGTAAGGGTCCAGAGTAGGCTTTTTTTAAGTAAAGTGGGGGTATGCATGGCGTGGTTTGAAGGGAGATGGAGATCCCAGGTGGAGAGAAAGAGTGTTACAGCGTTGTAGTAACAGGTGATAGAGGATAGCTGGAGAAATAGACTGACAAGAGGTGGGAAGGAATGGTGGTCACGAGCAGCAAGTATCAGGTGGGGCTAGTAGACATAGATATACTTCCCGGATACTTCACTCCTCTGTCGTCGGGTCAAACGGCAGGACTGGAGAGATGAGACAGAGAAGTATGCTTGAGAGGGATGTGGGATGGGTGATACTTAGGAACTGATATCTCCTTTTAGGCGTATCATTTTCAAATTTCTCCTCTTATAAGTGATGGCCAAGGTCCTTCAGCACAGAGGTCATAAACTTGGGATTGCATGAGACATAGCGAGAGAGGCACCATAGGATGAGATGGAGTGGAGAAGGTGTCAAAAAGGCACGATTTTGGGTATGTTGAGGTAGTGTATGACAGATGAGGGCGGCTTAAATATTATTTGTTGCCTGGCAGTGAAGGGCAGTTTCGGTTAAGATCCTGGAGCATGAAAATGGTGAATTTGCGTAGTGATGAAAGACTGCTGAGTAAGCTTCGACTTTCGTCCACAAATGTCAAGCGTCAGCACACCCTTTAACATCGCTTAGCAATCGAGGTATCGGTTGAACGTCATTAGGCATGTGCGATTGATAATTCTTTAACAAAGGTAACATTGAGGGATTGCAGGACAACTTACCTTGGATGGAAATATGATCACAGGTAGGTTGATTGGAGTTCTCCACCATAGTCGAAGATGCTGCCTTAAATGAGATTTGTCTCACTACAACGTGCTTTATAGTTCATTCTACCTCACTGTTTTAATCAGTTTATTTTTTTCGAGTTGTTTACTGAATCAGATTACATTCCTCAATTCTTCGGAACCGACCCCTGTCCGTCTCAAAGATTTCACAACTTAGCTGCACCCGTGCTGTGGAACATGCGTATGATACTCCGCGGGTGATCAGGGCACACTCACAACCCCTCATTCAGTTTTCAAAAGTGCTTTGAGAACACATTTCTCAGTCCTTGTCCACTATCCAATATCCCTAATTGCTAGCCCCATCCTCTATCAAACACATTCTGATCACTCTCTCACACTACACTAGGGCACTCAGCAAGCACTTATCCCAGTATAACTATAGTACTGAAGAGGGTGGCAGGTCTCACCAAAATATATTATGTAGAACCACCTTCCAATATATGATAACATTTGCTTGGACCAATTTCAAACGAGACACTCTCTTAACCCTTCTGTGCTCACCATAATCATAGGGTTAACAGGAGAGATCGACCAGGTCTGCTAGCTATAGCAAGACCAGTGATCGTGCATCCTATCATGAGAGATTGGACAGGTCTGTAGCTATAGCAACATGAGATGTCTGTATGCACGCATACCAGAAGGATCTATCTAAGGAATAGGTAGGAACATCTGTTAATAATGGACAATATACTGCAAATTGAACTTAACATAAAAAAACCATCCTTGTTAAGTGATACAACTCCTTTTATGTGTATCTACTTAGTTTTGCATAATAGTTCTATAAACTGAATCATGCACCTTTCCAACTCAAATTATATAGGATAACAGTATTGTTCTAATACTTTTAGGCCATTTATGTACATTAACCCTGAAATAGCACCTGCATGTCCACTGTGTCCTAGGCCGATCTGCTGTACTATTACAGGGTAGCCTAGCAACAATCAGTTCCTCTAGTTGTTAAACGTGAACCTTTGCTCACAACGCTAATAAGGAGATCGCTGTGATTCTGTAAACAGAAGCTACTATTCCTACATTTAAGCAGTTGACATAGAAACATGTGACGTTAAGACAACATATGATTCTCTGTGGCAAAGCAGTCTATAGAGCATGCTGAGAATACATAATGCAATCTGATCTGTGTCTTCACTGCAGTCTTCCGCTAGTTCTGAATGCAATAAAGAAATGAAAAATGCAGACACTGAATGCAAAACTTAAAAATTGACAGTAAGATACAACCTAAATCTTTGTTTGCATTAGTTGTACGTCCCTCAATCTCTTTTGTTCTTTACTACTTTAATATCCACTTTAAGAGATAAATTACAAAAGCCTCTAACAAGGTAACTAGACAAACCCTAATTAAAAAGTAGTATCCATGTAGAGTACCCCTGGGTTAAGCTACTTCAAATCAGTACAATATGCGTTTACTCGTGTAGCTCGTTCTGAGAGCGATATAGCCAAATTATTCGTCCAATTTTCATTTCTCTGAGGAATCAGATGAGAAATGACAATAATGCTTAAATTCTTTGCATGTGGACAATGGGGTTCACATTCTGCAAAGTTTCTGCTATGACATAAAGAAAAGTTGTTTGAAAAAGTTTGCTTCTCATGATTAGTCAGAGACCGCCATAATTTCTCTGAAATTCCTGTTCCATATTAAAGCGAGTTGTTGTAAGGACCTAAAACCACAGCAGGAAGGACCACAAATGAAAGAAAGAGAAGTGAGTAATCTTTCACAAGGTGGGGGATTTATAGAAGGTCAAAATGCCACCGTGAAGCATTCCACTCTGACTGAGTACCATATCATGTGGTTTCAGTTGGCCCAAAATGAGAAACAGAAACTCCAAGGAAATTGCTGCCATTATCATAGTGAAGGTGTAGTAAACGATGCATGTAACTGGAGTTAAAGGTTTTAGCACAAGAGCGTCTTCTTTGTGAAATCCCTCGTCATAAGGAGGTTCTGTTTGTTTATTAATGAAATAATTAGGTGTTTTCAGAAAAAGTAAGCGGAGGATTCCTGTAACATATAACTTATCTTTTTCTTGCAGGAATGAGGACCTTAACCAACATTTGTTGTATTTTTTTTTTAAGGAGAAGCCTCTAAAATTGAATACTGGGTACGAGTCATGTGGACCCAAATTCTAAAATAGATTTTTATTTTTTGTTTTTCAAAAGCCTGAACTGCTTAGCTGGTGGTGCATTCCAAACCTGGCTGGAATATGAGAGATATTCATTTGTGTTGCAAAATGAGTATGTCTCTACTATTGTTTAGCAAACCGTCACTCCTCTCTGTGAATGTATTGTAGTTGACCTGGGATCAAACAACAGCTCTCATTTACACTTCTGGTATATGTCAAACATTTTGCATAGAGTTATTGCATTTGTCTCAATGGTAACAAGTTTGAAATTATATTTGGTAACATATTGTTTTTCCCTCTTTAATGAGCCAACACTGCATCAAGGGCCACATAGTGGCACATTAAGCAGAACACAGTCTTAATTTTTAATTTATTGTATTTTCTTCAATCTTATATGTGGTGTTTTTCCACAATAAAAAATACAAAGTAGTCTGGTGTTGTCAGGACTATAGTATTCACTTCAAGACTTAAGTCATATTGTTTGTTATTGAATTGACAAATTGTAGCATTGGAAATTATGACAGCTGCATCGCAGGTCTCAACACTATTTTAAAGTTTATAATTAACACCTGGTCTTTATCAGATGTCTTTTTAAAACTTTTGTGTCTGTCCTTATATTCAAACGTTGGAGTTTATTTAGAAGTGCAGATACAAAGGTGAAATTGCCTAACCCTAGTCTAATTGGCTGGAGAGTAATAATACCCTAATTTGGGTTAGTAAACTTCACGTTCTGAGAGCCACACGGTAACTATGTAATGCTATCACACCGACTTGTGTTTGTGTTTTAATGTGAATGTATTTAACATTTCCTGCCTATTATGTGAAAAGTGAACTTTTGAGCAGCAGCTCATCACGTGGCAACAAAAAACTGTCCTCAAATATTGTTTTCCATTCTGTTTAAGCAATAAAGAACTCGTGAGTATCAATATACATGGTGGCTATCTATTGGAAGAATGAGCACAGAATCCAAGCAGATGACAGAGAGGAGGACAACATTCTCAGAACCCAGGCAAAGAGATGCCACAGACATCTCTGAGAGCCTACCACAGACAACAACATGCATGATCCTGCATCAGCAAGGAAAGATATCACTAAGGAAATTGTAAAGTCAGATACGGACTTTGGAGTGTGTTTGTTAAATAAAAGAAACTTGTTTGTGTGGTGTGAGGTCTAAATAACGTGGCTAAAGGAGTTAACACGGATACAAAAATTGTCTGTGAATTTCAGAGTAATAGGTGCAAATTTAACCCTTCATCATGAACAATGATATTATTGATGGTTTGTCAGTTAAAATTGTCTCAGCAAATCTAATAATTTTCAAAACCTGAAAAGTAACGAGCACCTGCCCCCCCATCACTCAAACAACACACACCCCATGTCTATACGTGTCACCATATATATCTAAATTAGTTTAGAGGGCTCTAACCTTTAAGATCATTCGCCCACCTAGGTGGGGATCTTAAGAAATACCTGAATTATTGAACAATGACATACTTATGAGGTATATTTTGGAATAATGTTATAAAAGGTATTTCAATATGTACAATCTAAGATGGTAGGCCCACTTCCCCCCCCCCCCCTTGTGCAAGACAGTCAAGCACATGGACATTTTTGTCAGTAAACTGGATCTTGGGAATGTAAACCTGATTCATTCCATGTTTTAATTAAGGTAATACAATAGGTATCTTCCTCTCTGCCATGAGACCAGATGAATGGGGGATGCAACACAAAAAGGTCCTGAGGCCTATCGTAATGGGGCAGGTATTGTTCTTGGTCTTGGGGGTATAAAAGACAGGAGCATGCAGCTCTTTGGCGCTTGTCCCTTGGAGAGAAACCAGCACACTTGGGTCAGCTGTAGATTGGAGAAGAGGGGGCCGGCACATTTGGTGTGGGACTCTTTAGAAGGCACATGGAGCTCTGCACGCATATGAATCTTGGTCTAAGTGAAGGCCAAGTAGGGTAAATATAAGATTAGTTTGCTGATGAAACAAGGCTTATACATGTACCGGCACATCCAGAGGTATGTCTCACCTTCTCTCAACTGGCGCTACTTCAGCTAGTTTTCGTTTATTTCCATTTTGGATCATATTTGGATTCTATCTGGAGCGCACTAGTGCCGGAACACAGCCATGTTTCTATCACACTAATTGCATTTGGGCGTCTACACCTGGAGCCCTTATGTCCGCATGCACCGTGCGTGTGCAAGGAGATCTGCTGTGTTGAAGCCATCAAAGCTACGGAGCAATTTCCTGGTGATCATCGTTTATCTATACCATTATTATCTATTGTTCTTAATACTATGTTATTATATGATGTCATGATTTGGAAACTGTCCAATACATAATTTAGAGGGTTGTCTCTATATTGTATTATGTTCGTGTACATTTGTTTCACTTTCATTTTGTTCCTGTAAATCTCCATACTCTATATATAAACCATAAATATGCAAATTAATTTCATATGCTAGTACAATATACATTACGTCGTGTCCGTCATTTTGTTTGCACCCTTAACCTTCTACGAATCTAACCTAGTAATAAGGTGAATTTGTATAATATAGCAGTATATGTTTTGTAAAGTATACCAATTTGATTTATGATATTTATATACATATATATATATATAGTAAACTGAGATACAGGTAATTTCTATATAAATTGGGGTGATATCTGTACACCACAATCAAAAGGGGATGGAAAGCACATTATTGCATTTACAACTCTACCGGCCACTTTATAGTATACAGCCATTCCAACTGTTCGTTAACCACTTAATTTTCTAATCAGCCCAATAAGACAAGGCTGCAACTGCAGTGCATTTAGGGCATGTAGAACATGGTCAATAACATTCTTCCAGCAGTTTAAAACCGAGCAATCAGTACGGGGAAGAAAGGTATTTGAGTTGCCTTTGAACTGACATGTGTTGATGGTTACCAGTAAGGCCTGGTCTGATAGGAGTATGTATTCAGAACCGGCTTACATCCCCTGGGATTTTCACACGCACAACCATCTCTAGGTTTTACAGAGAATGCCGAAAAAGAAAAAACTTCCAGTTGAGCGGCAGTCCTTGGGGCGGAAATGCCTATGTTGATGCCAAAGGTCAAAGGAGAATGGGGCATACGGGGTTCGATGCTGTATAGTAACAGGCAACAGTGACTCAAATAGCCACCCCCGATTACATACCAAGGTGGCAAAGCAGCATCTCTGAACCACATACGGTGAACTTTGAGGCAGATGGGCTAACAGGTCATCAGAAGACCACCACTCGTGATGCCACTCCCTTATTATTCACTAAGAACGGTAAACTGATGACTACCAATTGCCCAAGCTCATCGAAATTGGACAGATAGAAGATTGGAAAAACTTTCCCTGGTCTGATGAGTCTCGATTTTTGCTGCGAAATTCGGATGGTAGGGTCAGATTTGGCGTCAACAACATGAAAGCATGGAAATCTATCCTGCCTTGTATCAACGGTTCGGGCGGGTTTGGTGGGGGGTGTCATGGTGTGGGGAATATTTTCTTGGCACTCTTTGGGCCCCTTGGGTACCAATTGAGCATCGTTGAAAAACACCTTGTGGAATCTATCCCACGAAAGAATTGAGGCAGTTCTGAAGGCAAAAGGGGGTCCAACCCGTTACTGGGCATGGTGTACCTAATAAAGTGGCCGGTGAGTGTATATGTAATCTTGTAGTCATTTTAAACGGATTTTGGCACTAATAGAGTTATCTCGCTTTTGTCACTAAAATACATTTTTCTTTTTACAGATTTTGGCGCTATTAAAGTTCTCACTTTGGTTATTAAAAATAAGTTTTTTATGGTTTTTGTGGGTTTTTATGGATTTTGGTGCTAATAAATTTATCTCCAAAATCTGTAAGAAAAAAGAATTTTTAGCGACAAAAGCGAGATAACTTTAATAGCGCCAAAATCCGTAAAAAAAGTATTTTAGCGGCAAAATCCGTAAAAAAACGAATTTTTGCGCAAAAAGCATATTTTTAGCGACAAAGCGAGAAAACTTTAATAGCGCCAAAATCCGTACAAAACATATTTTAGTGACAAAATCCTTAAAAAAAAGTATTTTAGCGCCAACACCCGTTAAAAAACTTATTTTTAGCTACAAAATACGTAAAAAAAACTTAGTTTTAGCAACAAAGGAAAAATAACTTTAGAAGAGCTAAAATCCGGAAAAAACGTGTTTTTAGCGTCAGAAGCCAGTTAACTTTATTTAGCGCCAGAATATGGGTTTAAAAAAGGATTTTAGCGCCAAAATCCCCTATAAAAATTTATTTTAGCGTCAAAAAGCGAAGGGGAACTTTATTAGCGCAAGTAGTTTAAAAAAAAGGATTTTAGCGCCAATATCTGTAAACATTTTTATTTTTAGCTAAAAAATATGAATTGCGCAAAAATCGTTAGTGACCAAAGCATGATCATTTTATTACGAACGGTACAAGCAAGGACACATCGTACACTTGTATGCAAATTGTAAGGTAAAAACCTTTATTTAAAACCCACTATAGGTAGGACTTGGGTCTCCTGGGTGGGTTTATATTGAAAAATCGCGGCAAAAAAACGCAGCGAAAACATGCCAAAAGACGTCCGGCGCTTTCCATAGACTCCTGTAGTAAATTTTCTGCCCTGCTCTGGCGTTTTTTAGAACATGTTGCAAAAGACGACTAGTTAAAAAAAATAGCAGAATAAAAAGCTCAGTGTAGACAGCAGGAGGTTTTTACAATAGAGTCTATGGGAGATGTTTTCAGTCGTTTTTTTACTGTGCAGTGTAGACAGAGCCTTAGGAAACACTGTGACAATTTACCTGTTGCATCAGCCTCCTCCTCCATAGCACACAGGCATAGATGTATTACACTGCTGCTGGTGTGCACATGATGTAGACTTACAGACTCCCCCTGCACTGTGGACTCTTCCAGCTCAGGAACTTACAACTGTCATCCATCAAGCTGTAATGTGCTAACTTGGCCAGACTTCAGACCTGTCTTAAAGGGCCAGCGCTTTTTTAAAAACTGAAATACAGGTTAAATGCTTTGGTTTTCCTAATGAAGCTTATTTGAGAAAGTGTTTATATTTTAGTCTTCTGTTACTTCATGATGTTTGTCTGAAGGTGATAGGTACTCTTTAAAGGAGCATGGGAGAGCTAAGGCGCCTGGGTAAATGGGGCATGACTCATGCTCTGATGTCATGATCTGAGTCACACCTAACAATAGCCTCCATTCTTAAAGGGGTTGTCTCACCATGCTGTTTCCCAGCCACAAGCAGTTTTAAATTCATGCATCCTGTCTCTTCCTGGTCAGGCTGTGGGTACACACTGGATATACAATGACTAGCATAACAGTTCTGTATTCACATCACTTGTAAATGCTCTGACATCAGAGCAGGAGATCTTATCTATACTCCAGAGAGCTTTAGGGTACTTTTACACGGTGCGTTTTTGACGCGTTTTTTGATGCGTTTTTGTGCAGCAATGTACAGCATTAATTGCTATGCCTTGCTGCACAAACGCAACAAAAAATGCGTCAAAAAACGCACCAAAAATGCACTGTGTGAAAGCACCCTTAGAGCTCAAAGTAAGTAAGTAATTGGAATAATTGTCAGGGATAATAAACTCTGTTCTCAAGCTGCCCGCAGTCCGACCTGTGTTGACGTCACTCCCTGCTCTCGGAAGTCAATCTGTGTACACTCAGAGCAGATAAAATTTCTTTTCTCCACATCAAAGCACAAAATACCCAAAGCAATATATTTAGAAAAATTCTTCAATTACCTGTCCCTACATGTTGAAAGCTAATCTTTGTAGTGAGAAAACCTCTTTAAGTATGATCTGGCAGTTGTAACTTGGGGACTGCCTGCATATGGTAAGTCAAGATATAACCTCTATTTTTCACTTACAAAGGTGCGATAATATAATATACAAGACTGTTATCGCTTAGTTCCACACTAAATGCTCCTTTGACGCGCGCGGCACTGGAGACCTGCAAAACCATAATTCTTTTACAATGCATTTTACTACAACCACAGTATTTATAACAAATATGAGATGAAACAGAGTGAAAAGATGTTATGTAATTTTACCTGGGGCACGTTTACCATTAAAGCTGTATCCAAGCTCTGGCTGTCCTTAAAGCTTTTGTACTTCATTGATTTACTGTCTTGAGGATGTGATGCTGTAAGAGGATGATCTGTATTGAATGCATTAAACAGTATACATAGCTGTCAACTGCTTAATTGTCCTGCCACACTTGTGTTGTCTCCAGAAAACAGCATAGTCTATCATGAGATCCCGGATAAAAATGACTGCTCAAAGCAAGGTATTTTGGAGTTTGTTAAATCAGTTAACGTGTATAACTGTTCACACCTTGGATACAAATGGAACAACTGCTTCTATTTTCTGGCTCAGAACATTAGCGGTGCTTTACAGCACGCACTGACAAATACAGCGGAGAGGGAGCAGTCTGCATCAGTGCACAACTAATTGCCCTAATTAGAGTATTAAGAAAGAATGTATGTGTAATTGTACAAATGGCTCACTTTCTCAAACTTAATGTTTATTTCCCATGCTTTATTTAATTTAAACTTATTACATAGCAAACTGCATGAAAAATAGAAATTTAGTTGGCTTTTGTGACTTTAAAGCAGTTGCGCTGTACATGCTAATCTGCCACCCAGTTTATAACATTAAAGCAGGTGTCCAGGTGTGATGCGGAAGGTACTGTGTAAATTATCTTCAGGTAACGATTACCTCTTATTTATTTCCTTTAGGGTGCTTTCACACAGTGTGTTTTTAATGCGCTTATTCAATGCGTTTTTTGTGCAGGAAAACACAGCAATTTATGCTGTAGATTGCTGCACAAAAATCACGGTAAATTCGTGGTAAAATCGCGGTAAATACCGTGCTTTTTGTGCAGCAATGTACAGCATTAATTGCTGTTCCTTCCTGCACAAAAAATGCACTGAAAAAAACACACAAAAAACGCACCATGTGAAAGCACCCTAAGGCCCCGTTCACACGGCTTATTTGCCGACGGATTGGCGCCGTATTTCGTGCCGTATTTGCGCTTCAATACGGCGCCAATCCGTCGGAGTCATTACGGTAATCCACTGTTCTCATAGAGAACAGTGGATTCGTCACTCCTCCCCGCACGGCAAATCCGCCGCGGGGGGAGAAAGTGACATGCACATTATTTACGGCGCGGACGCGCCGTAAACAATGTATTGTCTATGGGGCCGGGAGCGGCGCCCCCGCCGCGCTCCGGCCCGCCCCCACCCCTTATTCACGGCGGATTTGTGAGCTCAATACAGCGCACAAATCCGTCGGGAATAAGCCGTGTGAACACGGCCTAAGGGTATGTTCACACGGCTTATTTCAGAATGTATTTACGTCGGATTGCCGATCGTAAATACGTTCCGAAATCAGTTGGAAATCAGTCGGAAATAAGTGTCACTTAGTGTGGCACGTATTTCGCGACGGATTTACAATCCCCATTCATTATATGTGGTAAATCCGTCGCGAAATCCGGCCCAATAATTGACATGCACATTGTTTTTCCGGCCGTTTTGCGGGCGCAAATCCGCGGTGGCAATACGGCACAGAAATACATGTCGTCTGAACGACGACACGTATTTCCCATTAAAACCAATATTAAATGGCCTGCAACTTATTTCAGACTGATTTCGGAACGGATTTACGATCGTAAATACGGCGGCAAATCCGTTCTGAAATAAGCCATGTGAACGAGGCCTTAGGGTGCTTTCAAACAGCGCAGTTTTGGTGCAGTTTTAACTGCGTTCCAATTAAACTGCCTTTATTACCAGCAAGCTTTTTTCACTTGTCTAAACTGTTTGGAAATTTAGACAATTAAAAGAAGCTTGCTGGTAATAAAGGCAGTTTAATTGGAGCACAGTTAAAACTGCACCAAAACTGTGCTGTGTGAAAGCACCCTTAGGCTATGTTCACACAGCTTAAACTGGGACATATTACGGCTTGAATTCTGCGCCGTACTACGTTAAATACGGGGCGAGATACGTCCCAGTCATTACGGTAATCCACAGTTCCCATAGAGAACTATGGATTACGCCTCCTCTCCCCGCTCGGACAATACGCCGCGGGAGGAGATAAGTGACATGTCAATTTACTAGCGGCGGATACGAGCCGCTAGTAATGAATGTCTATGGGGTCAGCGGGCTGACCGCCCCCCTCCGCCTCGCAGGAGTCGGCACGAGCTCCCGTAGTCCCGGCGTAATTGCGGGGCGTAATTACGCCCCACATTTATGCCATGTGAACATAGCCCTAATGTTGTCTGCAGCTATGATTAGCAATTACAGCTTTGATCAGATTTACTTGCGCATATTTGTAAATGTGTGTGAAACAGTATCACAACACATACGTGTCAATTTGTCATCAATATTGTGTCACTGATGCTGTAGTACTGATCCGTCTTCTGGGAAGGAAACTGTATTTCCTAAAATATTTCCTTTAAAGGGAACCTGTCACATAGGTTGTGCACCCCTTGCTGAGGGCAGCACAAGCTAGTGTCAGACCTGCTGTTTCCAGCGCTGTGTCCCTTATTTTGTAAGATGCTGTAGTTTTAGAGCATTTACCCCTCAAATCTTATTCATGAGCAGGTGTTAGCTCCACCTACCAAAGGCTAGTCCCGCCCACTGACAGTTATTCACATGTTTCTAACTATTCAAAGTAATAGGGTTGTCAGTTGAGGTGGGCGGGGCTAACATCAGATGGGCAGAGTTTGAAAAAACTGACTCTCTGAAGGACTCTTCGAATGACTCTTCTGCCTGAAAACTGTAGATTTGAGCATTAAATACACAAAAACTCCTGCATCTTACAGAATAAGGGACACAGCACTGGAAACAGCATGTCTGACACTAGCTTGTTCTGTCCTCAGCCAGGGGGGCAAAAACTATGTGACAGGTTCCCTTTAAAGAGGACCTGTGACATCTCCGGACATGTCAGTTTTGTTAAATCCTTGTGTTCTCTGTGACAGACAATCCTGGAGCATCTTCTCATATGAATCTGTGTTATGCTGTTACTCTGTTATTCCTCTAGAAGTGTGTTATTAAATCTGTTTTCTGGGTGTTGGCAGTTGGGGTATGTCCCTGCAAAATTTGACATAGTCCAATTAATGCTGACACTCAATGTTTGCAGCGAAACACTCTTTTAAAAACTGGGATGGTAACGCCCAGCTGACAGATTCAGTAATACATTTCTACAAGGAATAACAAAAGGAGCACTACAACACAGTTATAAGAGAAGATAACCAAGAATGACTTCACAGGGAACAAAGCTGGGTATCAATTTGTCATCAAAATTGTGTCACTGATATTGTAATACTGATCTATCTTCTAGATAAGAAACTGAATTACAAGAGAAATTTCCTTAGAAGAGGACCTGTAACATCTTCAGATATGTCTGTTTTAGTAGATACTTGTGCTCCCTGTGACAATTCTGGAGCTTCTTCTGTTACAACTCTGTGGTGTGCTGTTCCTCTGTTAGGGTACATCCACACGGCAAGCTTTTCAGATGGATTTTCAGATTTGAATCTTCCACATAGACTTTGATAGAAAATCCGCAATCTACACTGAACAAATTTTCAACCGGATGGATTTTTACACTGCCGGCGTTCTGAAAAACTGGGAACATGCCCAATCTTCCTTCCTTCGGGTATTAGATGTGCATTTCAACGGTTGAGGGAGACGAGTGAATCCACAATCCGCGGACAGAATCGTCCCCCAAAACCATACAAAAGATGATAAAATACCGGCCAGATTCTTAAGACAGAATGCGACCGGTATTTTGTCTATGCCTTGCGGACCTACCCTTATTCCTTCTAGACCTGAATTACTGAATGTGTCAGCTGGGTGTTAACAATTGAGGATGTGTCCCTGTACAGTATGACATTGTCTCATCAGATTAAGTGATACAATTCTAGAATAAGTAATAGAAAAACTTCACAACACAGAGTTATAAAAGAAGATGCTCCAGAATTGTTATTTTACAGGGAGCACAAGTTTTTACTACAACAGACAAGTCAGGAACAGCACAGGACCTCTAAGATCAAGACACAATACAGATGTCCTGCTAACATGCTATCTTATTTTAAAAAAAGCACATGCTACATGTTCAAAATACAAGTATTTTATAAGCTTGTTTGAATAGATTCAAAGATTCACATATTAACTCCTAATCAGTCTGAATAATGGACTAAAAAGATACAACTGAGAAACAGCCTTAGCTGCATTATAATAGATGTGTAACATCAATTTGACTATTTGAAATCTACATTGAATTTTGTGGTAGTAAAGTATTTATTGTTGGATTCAATAGGAAATATAAAGGATGGACTAGAACTTCTCTTTCCTGTTGGATATACTTGCAGCTGGTTCTGAAAAAACGGCATATGTGTATCCAGTCAAGATAGTAATATTTAAACGTTTTTGGTTAGGATTGTTTCTAGATACTTAAAGGGGTTGTCTCACTACATCGATTCATCTGACCTCAGTCCTGTTTACTGGCTACTACTGGCCTGCAGTGAGGAGGAGCTGCTGAGGACACCAGGTCTGTAGCTATAGCAACCAGCGCCTGCAGCTAATGAGGCGGTACCAAACAGGTCTGTAACTATAGCGACCTGAGAAGCTGATGCAGCGCATACAAGAGAGGATATCTAGAAATATGTAGGGCACTGCTAATGGACATATATTGCAAAGTGAATTGTTTTTGCAAGATCTTGAACATAAAAAGCAATCCTTGTAGTGAGACAACCCTTTTAATTATCCTGTCATAGTCAAGAAGTAGTTTTGTTTCCATAGCAAATAATTGTTCTCTAGCTTGCATTAAGAACAATGAAACTTCAGTAAATGATATAGCACTATGAGTTTTATTTATTTTAGATAAAATCGGCTGATTATTGCATCACAGATTTGTAACACATGTACAGCCTACTGAGCCATACATGCCAATGGAAATTGTATCACTGAAGATGTCCAAATGCAAGTTTGCTACCTTCTTAAAGGGATTTTACCATGAGGTAAGCTTGCAGCGAGCTGGCCATGCATGTAAATGAGGACGATGCTTGTGGCCGTCCACATACACTTGTCTATCTTCGGAAGCTCCCATAGAAGTGAATGAGGAGGATGGCCACAAGAGCTGGCCTACTCATTCACATGCATGGCTGGCTTACTGTGAGCAGCCAGTACAGGAGTTTTTACCTCATGGTAAAACCCCTTTAAGAAGGTAAACATGCATTTGGGCATCTTCAATAATAAAACAATTTCTAGTGGCATGTAAGACTCAATAGGCTGTACATGTATTACAAATCTGTGATGCAATAATGAGCTAATTTTATCTAAAAGAAACAGAACTCATAGCACTATATCATTTACTGAACTGTAGCCAAAAAAACCTTACAGGAGCAGTAGGGTGTCCAATTATTCATCAAAACAACTGTGCTGAACCGTATGTAGAAAAAGAAGTGATTATCAGATTTAATTAGATTTTTGGCAGTTCACATGACAGTTATTCCTTACATTCCTGACATAATGCCAGGACAGTATACTATCATTCTGTACAACATACCTTTCAGACAGGTAGACTTTACAACACCTTCTTTAACACAATAAGTTGACCTCAGAGGAACATTGCGCTGCATTTCATGTGTTCGTTCTGGTGACTTGGAGGAAATTCTAGCAGACACTGGCAATTTTATTGCAGACTCTGAAAGACTTAAATATTAAAAATTGGATTTTATTACAATTGAGGTTTGCAAAAACTAAATAAAACCAGTGATGTATACCCTTCTACTTACAGTATGTCTCCATGTCACTAGTAAGTACACTACCGTTCAAAAGTTTAGGGTCACTTAGAAATTTCCTTATTTTTGAAAGAAACGGACAGTTTTTTTCAATGAAGCTAACATTAAATGAATCAGAAATACACTCTATACATTGTTAATGTGGTAAATGACTATTCTAGCTGCAAACGCCTGGATGTTAATGCAATATCTACATAGGTGTATACTGTAGAGGCCCATTTCCAACAACCATCACTCCAATGTTCTAATGGTACATTGTGTTTGCTAACTGTGAAAGAAGACAATTGGATATTTTGAACACCCTTGAAAACCCTTGTGCAAGTACAGTATGTGTCACGGTCCCGGTCGCAGAAGTGGATCCACTGGACCACTGCAAGCGGTGGTACAGGCCACGCCAGGGAGCGGAGTCTAAGTAGGTCCCGGTTTTCACCAGAGCCCGCCGCAAAGCGGGATGGACTTGCTGCGGCGGGAGTCTACCAGGTCCCTACCCCTGACGTGACTTGCTTGCGGTGGCAGCCGAGGTGTAGCGTGGTACAGAATCGTAAGGCAGGCTCGTAGTCGGGGACAGGCGGTAAGGTCAGGACAGACGGCAAGGTTCGTGGTCGAGGACAGGCAGGAAGGTCAGGGCAGGCAGCAGAGGTTCATGGTCAGGAGACGGAGGCAAACGGTACGGTACACGGAAGATCAGGACAAGACTTCAGGGAATGCTTTCTCTATAGGCAAAGGCACTAAAGATTAGGCGGGGAGTGGGCGGAAGCATCCAGGTAAAATAGAGGCAGCACCCGGCAATTAGCCAATTACCGGCGCCCTGGCCCTTTGAATTTCACAGAGCCGCACGCGCGCGCGCCCTAAAGCACGGGGACGTGCGCGCCGGGCAGCAGGAGGCTGCTGACAGACTAGAGCGCAGCAGGGTGAGTACCAGCACGCAGGGGAACGAGTGCGCCCATCACCCGGGCTGCAGTGGCACTCGCCCCAGAAGCGGGAGCACAGGCAGAGCTGCGACGGCGCCTGCAGCCCGAGTTGCGGGCTGCGGCGCCCTTCGTAACAGTATGTTAGCACAGCTGAAAACAGTTTTGCTGATTAGAGAAGCTATAAAACTGACCTTCCCTTGAGCTAGTTGAGAATCTGGAACATTACATTTGTTGGTTCGATTAAACTTGCAAAATGGCCAGAAAAAGAGAACTTTCATGTGAAACTCGACAGTCTATTCTTGTGCTGAGAGATGAAGGTTATTTAATGCGAGAAATTGCCAAGACAACGGTGTGTACTACTCCCTTCAGAGGAGAGCACAAACAGGCTCTAATCAGAGTAGAAAAAGAAGTCGGAGGCCCCGCTGCACAACTGAGCAACAAGACAAGAATATTAGAGTCTCTAGTTTGAGAAATTGATGTCTCACAGGTCCTCAACTGGCAGCTTCATTAAATAGTACCCACAAAATGCCAGTGTCAATGTCTACAGTGAAGAGGCGACTCCGGGATGCTGGCCTTCAGGGCAGAGTGGCAAGAAAAAGCCATATCTGAGACTGGCTAATAAAAGGAAAAGATTAATTATGGGCTTAAAAACACAGACATTGGACAGAGGAAGATTGGAAAAAAGTGTTATGGACAGATGAATCGAAGTTTGAAGAGTTTGGATCACAAAGAAGAACATTTGTGAGACGCAGAACAACTGATGAAATGCTGGAAGAGTTCCTGATGCCATCTGTCAAGCATGGGGGAGGTAATGTGATGGTCTGGGTTTGCTTTGGTGCTGGTAAAGTTGGAGATTTGTACAAGGTACAAGGGATTTTGAATAAGGAAGGCTATCACTCCATTTTGCAGTGCCATGCCATACCCTGTGGACAGCGCTTGACTGGAGCCAATTTCACCCAGCAACAGGACAATGACCTAAAGCACACCTCCAAATTATGCAAGAACTATTTAGGAAGGAAGCAGGCAGCTGGTACTCTATCTGTAATGGAGTGGCCAGCGCAGTTACCAGATCTCAAACCCATTGAGCTGTTGTGGGAGCAGCTTGACCATATGGTAAGTAAAAAGTGACCATCAAGCCAATCCAACTTGTGGGAGGTTCTTCTGGAAGCATGGGGTGACATTTCTCCAGATTACCTCAGCAAATTAACAGCTAGAATGCCAAAGGTCTGCAATGCTGGAATTGCTGCAAAGGGAGCATTCTTTGACGAAAGCAAAGTCAATGTCTGGACTATACTTCTATTCATTTTGCAACTCATTTGATAAATAAAAGTATGAGTTTTCATGGAAAACACAACATTTTGAATGGTAGTGTATATAGTATTCTTTAACAATGATTCTAATGATTCTTTACCATCCAGTAAAAATGCCTCCCCCACCACAGTAAAAGCCTTTCATACTTTTCTCATTTGTTCCCAGTGACTGCATTAGCACTGAATTGCAAGATTAAGTCCTTGTTCATACTGATATAATGAAAACACCAATGTCATTTAAATGCTGTAATGATAAACCCTGATAAAGACACTTTAAAATAATTTAATATGTAATCTATGACAACACAAGCAGTGTAATATAGTTAGTACTATTTCATCAATGTAAATTTTAACAAACCTGTGGTTAAAGGCATATACGTATGCGGTCTAAGAATCTACTTATTCTAGATACAACCACAATATCAAATTGTACAGAATCAGAATAGCTGACAGCCCATGGTATAATTACAAGAAAGAGGTACCTAGTTATATACTGTCATACATTCTAAGTGGTAGAACTCATTTGTGACAATATCAGGACACATCCAAAGCATATTTTTCATGCACATCAAACCATGGATGCTGGATTGGACTGAGATCTGGTGAATTTGGAGGCCAAGCTCACATCTTAAAGTCTTTGTGATGTTCCTCACACCATTCCTGAGCAATTTTAAAATACAGCATGGTGTATTATCTCGCGGGAAGAGGCCACTGCTAATAATTAATACATTTACCATAAGGCAGTTTGGGTGACATGTCCGAAAATTGGCGTCGCCGCGGCAGATTTTAGACGCGTTTAATCAGTGTAAAGTGCGCCTGAAAAAAAATCTGTCATCTGGTATACTTTGCATAGTAAACTTAATGCGCCTAAAGGGGCGCATTGTGCAATCGCGGCACTTTGCGAATCATTACTAGTGTATGTAATGCGCCTATCCTGGCGCATTACATAATGAAGGCGAATAACATATCATTACCAGTGTATGTAATGTACCTCAATAGGTGCATTGCGTTATGGAGGCGCACAGTGTATTGTTGCTGCTATATGTAATGCGCCTTTTTAGGTGCAATACAATGTCTCGTGCCCGGAGTATAATGCGCCTAGTTTTGTTGTACGGCAGTTCATTTACTTCGAGAATATGGCATTAAAATTGTTTTTGGCGCAAAATAGACCAAAAACACGGTGCATGTGTATTGGGACATGTCGCCCTTAGTGTTCAATTATCTGTAGGCAGGTAGTACATGTCAAACTCACAGCAACATTAATGTCTAGACCTTTGGTTTCCAGCAGAACATTGTCCAGAGCATGGCAATGCCTCCACCAGCTTATCCTCTTCCCAAAGTGCATCCTGGTGCCATTTCCTTTCCACCTGGCTACCCTTATAATGTGAAAGGACATGTTTTCCACCAGGCAAAGACATCTTCCAGTGCTCTTTGGTCCAGTTCTGATGCTCACGTCTATCATCTATTGTTTCCATGCATATAAATAAGCCTTGGGTGCCTGTGACCCTGTCATTGGTTTACAAGTTGTTCTTTTTTGGATTACTTTGGGTAGGAACTATACATACACAAAATCATAGCCATAAAGGTCATAGTAGCTATAGTGAGACTCAGAGGTTGAGGGAGCCTACTCAGATACAAGAATATTTTTAATTGTCATAAGATATGATACGCTTGTGAATTTCTTCTGGAACTGCTATGTGGGTTCTCTGATAAATGCCACTATTATCTAGAACTTTAAGTATTGCTTTTTGCGTATTATCCTGTCATTAGGTGGTGGGGCCCATCTTATTTTGCTATAGGGTCATATGAATTCTTGTTGCACCTCTACAATAGACATGCTGTATTTAGCCATCACACTTTGGCCCTGGTCATAGCTGCATACATCTTTAGCTGTCCCACTTTTCATTCTTCTAATAAATCAACTTCAAGAACTGACTGTTTCCAGTTAAGGTGGCTTAAAGTACTAGTTTAAAATTCCCAGTAGGCGCAAAGGTTAAAAAACCATGTTTTTTTTGGTTAATTCATTTAGGATTTAAACAACAAAAATATTAAAGAAAATAAAGTACAAGGCATGTATATGGGAATTTTAGGCAAAACGTTAAGTGAGTTGCATAATAATAAATAATAAAGACAACAATTCAATAGAAGTGCACCCATCTGTATTAAATGTACAATTTTTGCTTTGGTCAGAGAAGAGGTGTATGAAATTAGCAGAAAATGGACTTACAGCAGGACCTTATAGCCTCTTAGGGCTTTATTACAGTTCTGTACAACTTTGTGGTTGCATAAAATAATCCTGTACATAAAGCTGCATAGTGAAATCTTTTTTATGTATAACAAACATAAAAACCTAGCCTCCTGCTTATCTAAATAGTTCCACGAAGTTATCTTACAGGCAAATGTTCAATTAATACTCACTAAAACCCTAAGTTTGCTATAATCATCCTCTCTATAGACAAATTAGAATGCAAAACGTAAATCAAAGAATCTGGAATGTTTGACAAGAAATTCAATTGGCTTGTCCAAGGTTCTAACAGCTCTCTCAGTATGCATGACTTATTAGGAAATGCCTTAGACCAACTGTTCAAGAAATGTATTTATTCAGAAACCAACAATAATCCCAAGGCTAAATTAGCACATGTGAATGAATACATGTAGTGCTCTGGCAGCAAACTTAAAACAAATGTGCAATCTGAAAAATGAAAAGAAATAAATGAAAATGTTATAGCCTTTCACTTTAATCACTGCACCCAGCGGCCAAATACTAATTCAGACCAACAGGTAAGTGAGTGTTCTTATCCAATTACAGTCACAATGTTAGATGGCACATAAATATAACTAAACACCTTATCTTACTGTAGCCACGCAGCAGAAAGCACACAAAAAATAATAATAAGGCATGTATAATATTAGTTATGTCACACAGAGTTCAAGGAAGGATTAACCGACTTGCTGTTGCGACTAAATACATCCTGCATCAGATGTGATTACTTCGTTGTATAAGATGAGAAAGCAACATATTGTATAATATCTACTGACTACTACAGGCAAAGTACACATTCATAAAGGATGCATACATACTGTATATATACAACTGGTCAAAAGTTTTAGAACACCTCAACTTTTCCAAATTGTATTGATATTTACAAAGTTTAATGTCTCAAATGTACTTTGAAATAACATAAAACATAAGACGAACAAACTAAAATGAATACAGATATAGGATTAGCTGTTTCAGCAATTTAAATCTCGATTTTTGACTCTTTAAAGTAGCCACCTTTTGCTGATATACCAGCAATACACAATTGAGCCATTTTTTTTCTAAAATTTCATTCAGATATTGTTCAAAGGTTTCTTCCCAACATTCCCACAAATATGTTTTATTTGTGGAATGTTTTGCCTTAACCCTTGCAATCATTTCATCCCAAACAAGCTCAATGGTTTTTAATCTGTTCTTATTAGGTAGTTCTAGCATAAACTAGAGGCATGTTTTTGATCAATGTGTTGATGAATGAACCCATGAGCAATTAGGCGCACACCAGAGAGCACTGAATGGTGTATCAAAATGCTGTTTAAGCCCTTTATGTCCAGTGTGCCAGTCACCCTTTGCAAGCTAGAAAAATATCAATCCACTGCACACCAATATATAATGCGTACAAATGTAGTTAATTTACAAAAAGGGCTTAGATTATAATGAATCAAAGATGGGGTGCCAAAAGTTATACACAAAATTATACTAGACAAGTGCTTTACATAGGTATAAGTGAAGTAGATGTCATATAATATATCGCAGATGTCATATAGTATATCAACGTTTCGGCAACCGCCTTTATCAAGAGACATCTAAAATGTAAGAAATAACACATAGTGAATACAAACCAGAAAGAATATAAGATACAAAGAGAGAAAGAGGTAGACATAAAGGGCGACATGTATGAATCTCGCCACGTCGGAGCGCCCGTTTGCGCTTAATTTCCGAGTGGAAACTGCGCCTGATGTATGGCCGCGCCCGAAGTGCGCTCATACATGCGGTGTAAAGTTCGCCGCGCCTCGCCAGTGTGTGGGGCGCAGATGGGACTTAGGTGCAGAAGGGACTGCGCCTAACATGTATTCCGATTCGAGACAGGCTGGAAAACAGCGAAAAATCATTAAAGATGTCCGTGCGGCATGGAGTATGAATCAAAAAAATCGCCTTTATTAGGTGTAAAACATTATCTGAAAAAGAGCTCAAACCTACTAAAAAAATACATAAATAAAATCACTTTCCAAAAATCAAGAACGGCGCAACATCAGGAATTAGGATCTTGGAAATACAGTAATTCAAATTCTGTAAGCTATTCTCCAATAGTTCAGCAACAAGAAAAAGATGAGGGCCAGCGTGGATGCAAGTAAAATTTGCTGCTTTATTTCTTGTACATGTAGCAGAAGGTACACAGAAAACACCTACGCGTTTCGGGCTATGTATCGAGCCCTTGCTGTTCACCGTGAGCAAGGGCTCGATACATAGCCCGAAACGCGTAGGTGTTTTCTGTGTACCCTCTGCTACATGTACAAGAAATAAAGCACAAATTTTACTTGCATCCACGCTGGCCCTCATCTTTTTCTTGTTGCTGAACTATTGGAGGCTCTTTGCCGGAAGCTAGAGGATCGGGCGTTACTGAGGTGCTAGCTGCATCTAACCAGGAAGGAACAGGTGCGAATCCAAAGACCATTAGGTGGTGAGTTGTGCTTCTAGCTTTTGCTACTTTTTGTTTTTGTTGTAAGCTATTCTGATTGGTCGGCAGAAACCAGCCAATCAGAATAGGAGTGACAGTGAACCATTAAAACCTATGGAGTAGTATTGACCAATCAAAATCAAAGGCGGGACAGTTCAAAATACAGTAAAAATGCAGAAAAGAGCTGATTGGTTGAAGTAGCGAGGGCTTGGCTATCTCGGCCAATCAGAGCGTGAGCTACTTTCTCCCATTGTAGTCTATGGCCAGATCGGGGCAATGAAATCTCGGCTCTCAGCGCCGTGCGGCCTGGAGTATGATTAAAAAAATCATTTTTATTAAGTGTAAAATATTATCTGAAAAAGAGCTGAAACCTTCTATAAACATACATTAATAAAATCACTGACAACGCATTTGTCACCGTCACCGGCGCTACATCAGGAATTGCCGGGAAATACAGTAATTCAAATTCTGTAAGCTATTCTCATTGGTCGGCAGAAACCAACCAATCAGAATAGGAGCGACAGTGAACCATTATAAGCTATGGAGAAGTATGGACCAATCAAATGCAAAGGCGGGACAGTTCAAAATACAGTAAAAAGGCAGAAAAGAGCTGATTGGTTGAGCCCAGGCGGCAGATATGAATCCACCAATCATATGCAGTGCGTCTATTTTGAGTGGAACAAGAAGGGCGCGATAGAAGGATGCCCTAAAAGTTATTACTGTCTATGGGAAATATTCTAGTACTGTGATTGGTTAGGGGGAAGAGGGGCTCGTCCAGCTTAGCCAATTAGCGGCTGAGCTACCTTCTCATAGAGTCCTATGGGGTAAAGAAATGCAGAGCGAGCTCTGTTTGTGATTGGCTAAGTTAAAAGAGGCGCGGTTATTTGGACCAATGGGAGAGCGAGCGACGCTCTTATGGGTTTTCTAATGCAATCTATAATAAAACTGTACATGGCCGAAATCAAATGATAATACTCCCGAAGTTGTACCGATCTGTATATAAAATGAACAATAATATGGGGGTAACGAAAAAAAAATATTAATTCAATAAATTCATTTTTATTTCTTTATTTTCGTTACACCCATACTATTGATCATTGGCTAACGAAAATAAAGAAATAAAAATGAATTTATTGAATTAATATTTTTTTTTCGTTACCCCTATATTATTGTTCATTTTATATACAGATCGGTACAACTTCGGGAGTATTATCATTTGATTTCGGCTATGTACAGTTTTATTATAGATTGCATTAGAAAACTCATAAGAGCGTCGCTCGCTCTCCCATTGGTCCAAATAACCGTGCCTCTTTTAACTTAGCCAATCACAAACAGAGCTCGCTCTGCATTTCTTTTCCCCATAGAACTCTATGAGAAGGTAGCTCAGCCGCTGATTGCAGTGTCGGACTGGGTGGTCTGGGGCCCACAGGGGAATTGATCTTGGGGGGCCCACCCTACTGTACATGAAAATATTACCGGCCTCTCGGACATAAACGCGCCCATTTTACCACATAATACAGTGTGAAAAACAGAACTGTATTGTGTAGTACAATAGCAAGAGAGTCACATATCTGTATCTCACACATATGTCAGTCTAACATATCATAGACACAGGGCTAAGTAGCTCCATCCATATCCCCCTCCACCCACATACAATATTCTCCTCCAAGTCTCCCTTGGTCACGCACCTCGCAACCTTCTAAAATAAGCACCAGCAAGAAAGTAAAAGTGTAACTCCTATCACAGGGTCAGGTGTTCCCTCGTTCTTACAATCAGGGACACATGTATGCTACCACTATACTAACGCCGATATAACCTAGAACACCGCCATATAGTGACCACATAGTGGTCAGACATCCGCTCAGGTATAACCTACAACACCGCCATATAGAGACCACATAGTGGTCAGACACGAGCTCAGGTATAACAGACAAAACTGCCATATGGAGACCCCATAGAGGTCAGACATCAGGTCAAGTATAACCTACAACCTCCATATAGAGACCTCATAGAGGTCAGACACCAGCTCAGGTATAACCTACAACACTGCCATATGGAGACCACAAGAGGTCAGAAAACCAGCTCAGGTAAACCTACAACCCCCACCATATAGAACCCCTAGAGGTCAGACACCAGCTCAGGTATAACCAAACAACCCGCCATATAGAGACCACTTTAAGGTCAGACCCAGCTCGGGTATAACCTACAAACATCGCCATACAGAACCACATAGGGGTCAGACACCAGCTCAGGTATAACCTACAACACCGCCATATAGATACCACACACAGGTCAGACACCCCCTCAGGTATAACCTACAACACTCCCAAATAGAGACCACATAGAGGTCAGACACCAGCTCAGGTATAACCTACAATATCGCCATATAGAGACCACATAGAGGTCTGACACCAGCTCAGGTATAACCTACAACATCGCCATATAGAGGTCAGACACCAGCTCAGGTATAACCCACAACACCGCCAATAACACCACATGAGTCAACACACCAAGTCACATCACATTACAAATAAAAAAAAACCCTGAATCAGGGACTCACCGGACCTATGGTGGCTCTCTTCTCTTATGACTGTTCTTATCCCTTTACTCTGCACCATTCCACCCGCCATGTGATTGTCCCGCACAATCATCCTGCAGAAATGAACACAAAACTTAGAATCCTCAATTTTCCACACCTCTTTCCCTATTCCCACCATGAAAACTACCAGGGGGGAGACGGGTACAACCCTAGTATCAAAGGTTGGAGGGGTGATAGGCCCCATAACTAATAGGCCCTATTAGTAGGTAGACCTGTGGAAAGTGGGTAGCGCCCCACAGCTGGTGGGTACCTAGCTCAGGTGGGTAGGTAAATAGCCCCCAGGTGATAAGCAGGCCCAGTTGGCAAGTTGTTGCACAGGGTGGTGACCCGTTGTAGCTGTAGGTAGGTGTTGGTGATCCCAATTGTTAGGCAGGGGTGTTTCCCCTTAGGTAAGTGTAGGTGAGGGTCCCTTTAAGGCTCAGCATTTGGGGATCCCCTTTAGTATTTAAGCTTAGGCCCTTAGTACATACAGCGTTAGGGTTTCTTTGTCATACGGCTTTAGGGTTTCCCTTTTTAGGTACTATACAGTTAGGGGTCTCCTTTAGGTGGTATACAGACAGTTAGAGGTCTCCTTTAGTAGTCAGGGCCCCCATTATTTAGACCGGGCCCCCCGAGTGTAGTCAGCGCCACCCGGTAGGTAGTCAAGGCCCCCTTTGTAGAGAGGGCCCCCCTGTAGGTAGCCAGAACCCCCCTGGTAGTCAGGGCCCCCTGTAGGTGGTCAGATCCCCCTTAGATTGCCAGGGCCCCCCCCTGTAGGTAGTCAGGATCCCCATTGTAGTCAGGGCCCCCCTTTGTAGAGAGGGCCCCCCATGTAGGTAACCAGGGCCCCCTATGTTGGTTTGCCAGGGCCCCCATGTAGGTGCCAGGCCCCCAAAGGTACCAAGGCCCCCTTACAGGTAGCCAGGGCCCCCCTTGTAGTCAGGGTCCCCTGTAGGTAGTCAGGGCCCCTCTGGTAGGTAGTCAGGGCCCCCCTGTAGGTAGTCAGGGCCCCCTTAGATTGCCAGGGCCCCCCCATGTAGGTAGCCAGGGCCCCCCTTGTAGTCAGGGCCCCCTGTAAGGTAGTCAGGGCCCCCCTTGTAGGTAGTCAGGGCCCCCTTGTTGGTAGTCAGTGCCCCCTTAGATTGCCAGGGCCCCCCATGTAGGTAGCCAGGGCCCCCCTTGTAGTCAGGGCCCCCTGAAAGGGTAGCCAGAACCCTCCTTGTAGTCGGGGCCCCTTAGATTGCCAGGGCCCCCCCTGTAGGTAGTCAGGGCCCCCGTTGTAGTCAGGGCCCCCTTTGTAGAGAGGGCCCCCCTATAGGTAGCCAGGGCCCCCTATGTAGGTAGCCAGGGCCCCCCTTGTAGTCAGGGCCCCCCATGTAGGTAGTCAGGGCCCCGCTGTATGTAGTCAGGGCCCACTTAGATTGCCAGGGCCCCCCTGTAGCTAGCCAGGGACCCCCTGTAGGTAGCCAGGGCCCCCTTGTAGTCAGGGCCCCCTTTGAAGAGAGGGCCCCCTTTGTAGTCAGGGCCCCCTGTAGGTAGTTAGGGCCCCCCTGTAGGTAGTCAGGGCCCCCTATAGGTAGCTAGGGCCCCCCTATGTAGTCAGGGCCCCCCTTTTAGGTAGCAGGGCCCCCCTGTGGGTAGCCAGGGCCCCTTTAATGCCAGGATGCCCCTCCCTGTAGGTAGCCAGGGTCCCCTTTGTAGCCAGGGCCCCCCTATAGGTAGCCAGGGCACCCTTTAGTCAGGCCCCCTTGTATCAGGGCCACCATGTAGGTAGTCAGGGTCCCCATGTAGGTAGCCAGGGCCCCCTTTGTAGAGAGGGCCCCCATGTAGGTAGCCAGGGCCCCCTTTGTAGAGAGGGCCCCCCATGTAGTTAGCCAGGCCCCCCTTGTAGTCAGGGCCCCACTTGTAGCCAGCCAGGGCCCCCCTTGTAGCCAGGCCCCCTTAGTAGTCAGGCCCCCCTTAGTAGTCAGGGCCCTCCTTGTAGCCAGGGCTCCCTTGTAGTTAGGGCCCCCTTAGTAGTTAGGGCCCCCCTAGTAGCCAGGGCCCCCATAGTAGCCAGGGCCCCCCCTAGTAGTCAGGGCCCCCCTAGTAGCCAGGGCCCCCTTTTTGTAGCCAGGGCCCCCCTAGTAGCCAGGGCCCCCTGTAGGTAGCCAGGTTCCCCTGTAGGTAGCCAGGGCCCCCTGTAGGTAGCCAGGGTCCCCTGTAGGTAGCCAGGGCCCCCCTTGTAGCCAGGCCCACCTAGTAGTCAGGCCCCCATAGCCAGGGCCCCTCTTTGAAAGCCAGAGCCCCCCCTAGTGGCCAGGGCCCCCCTATAGCCAGGCCCCTAGTACCAGGCCCCCTAGTATCGGGGGCCCCCCTTGTAGCCAGGGTCCCCCTAGTAGCCAGGGCCCCCTGTAGGTAGTCAGGGCCCCCTTTGTAGAGAGGGGCCCCCTGTAGGTAGCCAGGGCCCCCCTTGTAGTCAGGACCCCCTTTGTAGTCAGGGCCCCCTGTAGGTAGCCAGGGCCCCCTGTAGGTAGTCAGGACCCGCTTAGATTGCCAGGACCCCCTGTAGGTAGTCAGGGCCCCCCTATAGGTAGCCAGGGCCCCCTATGTAGGTAGCCTGGGCCCCCGTTTAGGTAGCCAGGGCCCCCCTTGTAGTCAGGGTCCCCTGTAGGTAGTCAGGGCCCCCCCTTGGAAAGGTTAGTCAGGCCCCCTTGATTGCCAGGGCCCCCCCTGTAGGTACCCGGGGCCCCCTTGTAGTCAGGGCCCCCTGTATAGCCAGAACCCCCCCTTGTAGTAAGGGCCCCCTTAGTTTTGCCAGGGCCCCCCCTTTTAGTCAGGGCCCCCCATGTAGGTAGCCAGGGCCCCCTTTTGTAGTCAGGGCCCCCCCCCCTGTAGGTAGCCAGGGCCCCCCTTGTAGTCAGGGCCCCCTGTAGGTAGTCAGGGCCTCCTTAGATTGCCAGGGCCCCCTGTAGGTAGCCAGGGCCCCCCCCCTTGTAGGCGGGGCCCCCTTTGTAGAGAGGGCCCCCCTGTAGGTAGTCAGGGCCGCCTATAGGTAGCCAGGCCCCCTATAGGTAGCCAGGGCCCCCTATGTAGGTAGTCAGGGCCCCCCTATGTAGGTAGCACGGCCCCCCATGTAGGTAGTCAGGGCCCCCTTGTAGTCAGGGCCCCCCGTAGGTAGCCAGGGCCCCCCCTGTAGGTAGCCAGGGCCCCCTTTGTAGCCAGGGCCCCCCATGTAGGTAGTCAGGGCCCCCCATGTAGGTAGCCAGGACCCCCCTTGTAGTCAGAGCCCTCTTTGTAGTCAGGGCCACCATGTAGGTAGCCAGGGCCCCCTTTGTAGAGAGGGCCCCCCATGTAGGTAGCCAGGGGCCCCCATGTAGTTAGCCAGGCCCCCTCTTGTAGTCAGGGCCCCCCTATAGGTAGCCAGGGCTCCCCTTGTAGCCAGCCAGGGCCCCCCTTGTAGCCAGGGCCCCCCTAGTAGCCAGGGCCCACCTTGTAGTCAGGCTCCCCTAGTAGTCAGGGCTCCCCTAGTAGCCAGGGCCCCCCCTAGTAGCCAGGGCCCCCCTTGAGAAGGGCCCCTTTGTAGCCAGGGCTCCCCTAGTAGTCGGGGCCCCCCTTGTAGCCAGGTCCCCCTTTGTAGCCAGGCCCCCCTAGTAGCCAGGGCCCCCTGTATGAGCCAGGGCCCACCTAGTAGTCGGGCCCCTAGTACCAGGGCCCCCCTAGTAGCCAGGTCCCCCTAGAACCCCGGGGCCCCGCTAGTAGCCAGGCCCCCCTTTGTAGCCCAGGGCCCCCTTTGTTTCCAGGGCCCCCCCAGTGGCCAGGGCCCCCCTAGTACCAGGGCCCCCTATGTCAGGCCCCCATAGCCAGGGTCCCCCTTTGTAGCCAGGTCCCCCTTTTGTAGCCAGGCCCCCCTAGTAGCCAGGGCCCCCTGTAGGTAGCCAGGGCCCCCCCCTAGTGGCCAGGGCCCCCCTAGTAGCCAGGGCCCCCCTTGTAGCCAGGGCCCACCTTTGTAGCCAGGGCCCCCCTAGTGGCCAGGGCTCCCCTAGTAGCCAGGGCCCCCTAGTAGTCAGGGCCCCCCTAGTAGTCAGGGCCCCGGTAGGTAGTTTAAAAAACAAAAAAAACAAAACAACAAACAGCCACTTACCCGGCTCCGGTTCCCGCTGCTCCGAGCTGCCGCCGGCTCCGTACTGCCGCCCTGCATAGGCGGCGCGGTGAAGTGACATCACCGCGCTGCCTACGTCAGCAGTAGGGGCCGGTGCCCGGCCCGCTGAAGGCCTAACGCCTTCAGCCTGCCAGAGCGGTCGGCGGAGCACAGCGCCACTAGCGCTGCGTTCCGCTGACACCGCGCAGCCCGGGAGTCGGGGACATTAGTCCCCAACTCCCGAGCCGGTCCCGGGCGTTCAGGGACCGGATGCGCGGCCGGGCCCCGGGAAGCGACGGCACTGCCTTTGGGGCCCACAGGGGGCCCGAGCCTGGCTGATTGGCTAAGCTGGACGAGCCCCTCTTCCCCCCAACCAATCACAGTACTAGAATATTTCCCATAGACAGTAATAACTTTTAGGGCGCCCTTCAAAATAGACGCACTACATATGATTGGTGGATTCATATCTGCCGCCTGGTCTCAACCAATCAGCTCTTTTCTGCCTTTAAACTGTATTTTGAACTGTCCCGCCTTTGATTTTGATTGGTCAAGACTTCTCCATAGGTTTTAATGGGTCACTGTCGCTTCTACTCTGATTGGCTGGTTTCTGCCGACCAATGAGAAGCGCTTTTAGAATTTGAATTACTGTATTTCCCAGCAATTTCCAAGATCCTAATTCCTGATGTTGCGGTGTTCTTGATTTTTGGAAAGTGATTTTATTTATGTATTTTTTTTAGTAGGTTTGATCTCTTTTTCTGATGTTTTACACGTAACAAAAACATTTTTTTTTTTATTCATACTCCATGCCGCACGGAGCCGAGATGGATTTCTTTTGCGATCTTCTATAGGTTTCCTCTCATGTTACGTTCTCGCTTCACTTCGCCTCCTCCGGCTCGTTTAGACCAACTTCAACTAGGTCTGCCTGTCGGAGCTGGCGAGCGCTGTAATGCGCCTCACTTTGCCGAGCCGCGATCATGCATGCCTCGGAGTTTTCGAATGAGCCGTGTCCCACCCCAGAATGCCCACACCGCGCCCATTGCACGCCCCTTCATGTTAGGCGCAGCCGAAAGTGGCGAAGGCTGCGCCTAACATCGCATCCCTGCGTCCGACAGGGGATTCGAGCCAGTGAGGCGCCGTTTTCGCCAGAAAACAGGCGCAACTCCCGATCATACATGTCACCCAAAGTGTAAATATATACAGATGAGAAAAATAGGGGGAAAGAAATAGAAAGACAAAATATAAATGGGTATGTAAAAAACGACTTTCCCGCGCACGCGCGTTCTATTTCTTCCGGCCGCGCACTCCATGTTCAGCAGCCGGCGGTTCCTCACTGCTCCCGGACGTCAGGTCCCATCCTCCTCTATACAAGGTAGATCTCTTTTTACCTACTATCTCCCACGGCGTTCCGGATCTTTTACTTGTGCTCTTACCTCTTTTTTCCCCTTTCCCTTTAGCCCGGACATACTCCTACTCATCCTACTGGATATTAATTTTGGTATGTTACCTACTTTTTACCTTTAACTATTCTGACTGGCCTTCTTCACTATTTTACCTATATCCATATATATCTTTACAGCCTGCATTGATGCCTTTCCTCTCCTTATAAATCACCTTGCATTAGCCATTATCATTACTCATTAGGTAAGATCGTTTTTTACATACATTTATATTTTGTCTATCTATTTCTTTCCCCTATTTTTCTCACAAAACAACAACGTGCAACACTATACCAGGGCTGGACATACCCGAAGGTACAAAAGCTAGTGACTCACAAGAAGTTATAGCAAAAAAAAAACCCCCCTATAAAAACATTGAAACTAGAATTATAAAAAACAAAATTTTTTTTTAAAATCATAAATAAAATACTGCACAAACCCCTTAACAACCCTCAACAAACAAAAACCCTCCCTACCAACAAGACAAATGTGGGGTTTAACGCCCCAATAAGGGGCCCCTCCCCGGGAAACCTTCCCTAACTGACAGCCCCTAATCCCCCTTTCAAAGTTAAATGACAAAGCCACAATACAATAGAAAATAACCAGAAAGGGTAAAATCCTGTAAATGAGGTAAGAAATTTCATGAACAAATCCCCAAAAATATGTGTGCAGAGACTGGGGGCCCCACTTATTCAAAAAAAAAAAAGAATATGTACACCACTAAAAGGTACCTACTGAAAATGCCCAACCCAGGGCTCTCCAAAACAAAAGCATAGAGAAATATAACACACTTTCTTATGATTGCCGGGGAAATTAAAACCCCAAATGAACCAGGGTATGGAAACACTATAAATATCTAAAAAGGAGACTAAAATACACCCTTTCTACTAAGTTGTCAAAAACCCCAACCATATACAGTCTCTCTCAAATTTTTTCAAAAAACCCCAGACCGCGCGTTTCCCCCCTTTAAATAAAAGGGGGTTCATGGGGTAAAAAAATAGAAAACAAAAATTAATCCCAATAAAAGTTTTCTACACAGAAATCCACGACCAGCCAAAGAAAAGAGTAGAATGGGGTTTTTTTGTTTGATACTCGCGTGTTTGTTCAAAAACCGATAGAAAAGGCCCCTTGCACCCGGTTAGAGGGGCATTTGGAGGTTAGTTTTATGGGGTTATGCAGTTTTTTTTTATGATTCAAAAAAAGTATTTTTTTATATATCTAGTTGCTAAGTGATTTCTATAGTGTGTCTTTTTTTCCCCTATTTTTCTCATCTGTATATATTTACACTTTATGTTTACCTCTTTCTCTCTTTGTATCTTATAACCCTTTGGTTTGTATTCCTTTTTGGGTTATTTCTTACATTTAGTGTCCTTGAAAAAGGGCTTGGAAACGTCAAAAAAATTTGACTCTCATATTAATGACATCTACTTCACTTTTACCTATGTAAAGCACGTCTATATACTTTTTTATATAATTTTTGGCACCTCATTTTTGATTCTTACAAAAAAAGCCCTTTGTAAAAAACTACATTGTGCGATAATTGGTGTGCAGGGGTTTTGTTTTTTCAAATTTTTGGCTTTATTCCCTTTTCCACAGTTGCAACCACCAAACCCACCAAGGTGTGGTAACCATTATTTGGATATCATAACCTGTGCAGTGACAACGGGTTTTCAGAAAACCCATGACCTTTCTTTTTCAGTTTTTGTATGATGTACCCCCTAAGGAACACCCTTTTACCCCCAAAGGACATTACAAAAAAACCCTAGATGATGTACCAATCAAATTTTGATTAAGGTTTAAGACTTTTTTCCCCACTTCAGTATCCTTGGAAGTGTGCTTACTCACAATCTTTTTTTTATTTTGCATCTTAGCAATGGCTTTTTTAACGCACCACCTGTCAAATCCGAAATTTGAACTTTTTCTCACAACTAAATGGAAGCTTGTTTACTTTTTAAAGCTTAAGCCTCTGAAAGGCACGACAAGCAAAACTGCTGTTTCCCCAAAAAATTACATTTCTTGTCAATATCATTGGGAGGGCACCACCTTGGTTATTAGCCCTTGCCCTAGGAGGCTACCACAAGGCAGAAATCAAACACAGTGGCTCCACCCGGATGGACTACATCCCTCCTACTTAACCATTTTCCGTTTTCTTTTCGAGGACGATTCCTCCGCTCTCTTTTTTTCAAATTTTTTTTTTCCCAAACGGTTTTCACCATGCGATAATCCCCCCGAGGGAGTCAAGACCCAGTAAGATTTTTATTTGAACTGTTTCTCCTTGCGCCGCTCTCCCATCCCCACTTATCGTGCTGCGTTTTTTTTATTGGATTCAGATAGCCCGACCAGAAGATGCGTAGTACCGAAGGGGTGTTGCTGCAACGCCCCAAAGACGTCGGAGTCGGTGAGTACCCCGCTTTCCTCCGTTTGGGGTGGTTGGTGGTCTCCTTTGAGTTTCATGACCCACAGGGGCTGCGGGAATTCAGTTTTTCCACAGTCCCTAACAGTGGCAGCATTGCTCCAGCGTTTAGGCAGCTAATTTTTCTGTTCCGCGTTGGGGGCACAGGGGGATTTTTTTTTTCCCCTTTTGGCATTTTTTCGCCATTGGGTGCCGCGCATACTTCACTATGAGTCTGCCCTGGTCTTGGTTCGGATCTTTTTTTCCCCCAGGGGTTTAGGTACCTGGGTGTTCCGCGGCATGGGCCACAGCCATGATCACAAATTCAGTCCCCGGCTTCAGCAGGGCCTAGTCCGAGCCCTTTCCCGGGTTGTCGCCCTTCGACCTTCCAGACCCCCTTTGCTCGGAAAAAAAAAAGGGTTTACACCCGGGGTTTTTTTTGGGGGAGTTTTTGGGGCCATGTGCCGGTGTTTACCTTCCTGGTGTTCTGCTGGACATCTCTTGGCTTCGTCTGGAGCATACAGCACCTTTTGGGTAGTAAGCTGGCCCTTTTTTGGGGCCTTTTTCCTTGTCGCACACCCTTGGCCATGTCCCTTTCCAAAATAGGGGGCAAAGCCAACCCGTCTCAAGGCAGTGAGCTTATTTTTTCTTGTGCCGCTTCTAAAAAAGTTTTATTGTGGGAGCCTAGAAAACCTTGTGTAGTTCCTCAGCCAACAGCCGCGGGGCCCGACCCATTTGTCAGGCGTTGGTGGCCCTAGAATGGGCTAGGTCCCTTTCACTGGCAGAGGGTGACCTCTCCAGATTGTCCCAGGTTATGGTTTCAGTCACAGAGCTTATGCGGTCTCCTCTTGCTGCCCAGAGTAGCACCTCCCAGGACTCTGTGCCTGGTGCATCCCGTACGGTGACTTTGCATATGAGAACTAGAGTTCTTTCTTCCTCCATGTCACCTGAGTTCTCCCCGGACAGACTGTGGATGGATATGGAAGCTTCAAGTCTAGATACAGCCTCTTCTGGGGACTCCTCTGACTCTGAGCCAGACAGGGATGATGAAAGAGCAGCGGCTGCGCAAGGTCTTATATGGGCGGTCAGAGACTTCCTTCATGTTAGGGATGATGTCTCAGCCTCTCAAAGGGAGGTTTCTTTTAAGCGCAGCAGACAGCAGCGTTTGGTGTTTCTCATCCAGAGTTTGAGGAACTTGCTTCAACGGAATGGAAACATCCTGACAAACATCTATTCCCTATCAGATGGCTTAATACCCGTTGCCTTTTTCCTGAGGAATCAGTGGCAAAGTGGTCAGGGGTTCCATTGGTTGATTCCCTGAATCTCAAATAAGCAGAGAACACCAAACGCTGCTGTCTGCTGCACTTAAAAGAAACTTCCCCTTGAGAGGGAGTCTCTGACCGTCCATATAAAGGCTTGCACAGCCCCTGCCGTTTCAGTAAGGCCAGTGCTGGATCTCAAAGAGCTCAACCAGTATGTTCAGGTTCCCAAGTTCTGCATGGAATCACTCTGTTCGATGTTGGCATCTCTGGAGCAAAGCAAATTTCTCTCCACTATAGACATCAGGGACACTTACCTGTATGTCCCTATTGCCAGCGGTTCCTCCATTTTGCGGTGGGTTCACGGCATTTCCAGTTCAGCCTTGCTACTGCACCAAGGGTCTTTATCAAGGTCCTGGCACGCCTCATGGCAATTCTACAAATCTTCTTGTAAAAAATCTGTCCCGAAGTACCAGCCTGCACAGCATCAGAATCACCTTGGACACATTGGCACACTATGGATGGCAATTCAATTTTGAAAAATCCCGCTTGACCCCATCCCAGAGGATGAAATTCTTGGGGATGGTTCTCGACACTCAGGTAGCCAGAGTGTTTCTTCCACCGGTGAACATTCAGTACTTACGGTTGGGCGTTTCTCGACTCCAGAAGTGCGCCCCAAACACTCTTCACACTTGCATGCAGGTGCTCGGCAAAATGGTGGCAACCTTCAAAGGCTGCGCCTTTTGTGCAGTTTCATTCTCGCCGACCGGAGCAGACAATCCTGGCTTACAGGAACAGTTCTTTAGTTTCCCTGCACACTGTGATTCGGCTTCCATCCCAAGTTCTAGTCTTTTTTTCTGAAGGTCAGACCAACACTTTTATGGGTTATAAATGTCTGTCTCTCTTCTGTTAATTGCCTTTTCTTGCCATTATGATGACAATGATGACAAAGGTTGTTGTAATGCAGTTTGTTCCAACACTGATTACATAGAATCAAGGGGTTTGAAAGTAATCTCCAATACTTGATATACCTGTAGAAATAGTTTGCATTAAATGTCAAGCCATATTTTGCATTCTGTGCTGCAAAGCACATTTCCTTGATGTATTTCCCTTTTGTTAAAATTAGTAATTCAAACTATTATTACATTTGTGTTTAATAATTTATAAGTTATTTATGTTTTTAACTTACTTTTGAACCATAGACTCGAGGTGGACTGGACCTGCATGGCAGAGGAGGCATTACTGAGGAGCTCGGCAAAACTTTCAGACGGTTAGCTGAAGCGACGACAAAGGATTTAGCAGCTTGCTGCTTCCAGAGGTGAGACCTGATTTGTCTGCACACAGAGATTCAACGAGGCTTTTATTATCAAGCACTATCGGTCCTCTCATAAGTACCGTATTTCTATAGCCGCTGTCTCCCCCGCATCTTTACACCCGATCCTCTCATCTCCTGCTCTGGCTTACTTGGGGAATTTAAGATATTCTTTAATTACTAATACCACTCCATTATAACCAATGTTAGGAAGGAAAGACAATTTTAATCATTAGTACATACTCATGCATCCTTGGCCATAGTCTATTAAATTCCAGGATTCTCAGTATGGAAATAAGTTTTTTTTAAATGTTCCACCTATACCGACTATCACACTATGCCAAAGATGTAGAATAGTGAAGAAATAGGCGATACACTTTTAGTAGGCTAACTGAGTATATTCGCGGAGGATAGCTTTCTTCTTCAGACTGATGTTATACAACCAACTGAAAATACACTGACCTTTTTTATACACACAAGACATGGATCTTCAAGGATCTTGAATTACTTAAAAAATAACCAAAAGGCGAGATATTGTAGAGCTGTTATTTACAACCTGTCTAATGAATGAAACAGTCTGGAAACTTGTGACGGCGTGAGGGAGTGATCAGTAATTATTTATTTATCTTTATATGCAATCTTGAGGGAGAGATTTGTTTGCTACTCACAGTTACACAATAGCTTGACATGAAGCTGGCATGAATATTTAACCCATTTTGCAGAGTTTTTAATCTTTTGCATTAATTTAATATTCATTCTTCCTCTCCCTCTTGAGTTCTTAAAATCTCCATTAAGACCGGGTACCTGCAATCTTTCCATGGAATGGAATTTTCTCCAGAGAATGTGGCAAGCCACTGGGAGATCAGTTTTCTGTTGTTGTTAATGCGTGAATCGTGTGAGTTAATACGCTGGCTGAGTCTCTGCCCAGTTTCCCCCACTAGAGGCCTGTGGTAGGGATTGTACAATTATCAGATTACACACTTTGCTAGACCTGAGGAAAATGTCCACCTAATTCTGTGCACCTGCAGGGACTGTGGGACAGGTACACTGTCAGCGTGTGGATGTGTTGCAGGTCTTGCACCTGTTATCTGCCAGGCAAGAGGGTGAGGGTGCCATTTTCTGTTGGGCCTTCAGAGCGCTCGGACAATAATTGCGCGCAGGTTTGGAGGTGGCCGAAAAAGGAGAGGAGAGGGGGATGGGAATATGTCTTTGAGTACTGTTGTCCCTATGTTGCAAGGTTGAAGTTCCTTGGCAATGCTTTTAGTGGATCTCCAGCTGTGGGGTTTTGTATGGTGTCAAACTAGGGGCACTCGTTCTTCCTTCGGGGTGCTTTTGTTGTGAGCAGACCTGTCTCTGTTGATTGCGGCCGCTTTGTGATTTGGTTGTCAGTCCAAATTTGGTCTGTATCCCAAGTTTGAGAAATGTTGTCCTCAGATCCAGGATGGTGCTTTTCCAGGTCTGCTTTGTCGGAGCAAAATACGATTGTTAACAGTATAGACTGGCTGTATATAATAGACTGTTTATTGTGTGCTTGGGTGGAGCAGCTGTGCAGGTGGCCGCACATTTCTTGGATGAAAATTTTCATGGAAGATTTGCAGGGTAACGTCTTAATGGGAGATTTTAAGACTCAGAGGGAGAGGAAGGAATGGGAAGATTCATATTAATGCAAAAATTTTTAAAACTCTGCAAAATGGGCTTAAATAATTCATGCCAGCTCATGTCATAGTATGTGTGAACTGATGAGTGCAACAAATCTCCCCTTGATGGCATATAAAGATACGAGAATCATTAATGAACACTCCCGTCCAGCCTCACAAGTTTCCAGTGGTTTTAATTCTTGACGGTTGTAAATAACTGTCTACCTATATTAGCATTTTGTTATTTTTAAGACTTCTAAGTCCTTTGAAGATCATGTCTTGTGTGTATTAAAAAAAGTCTGTGTATTTTCATTTGTTGTATAAAATCAGTCCTGAAGGAAGAGAGCTAGTCCTCTCCGATAAGCTCACTATCAAATATACGCCAGATAGCCCCTATAAAGATTATGCCTGATTTCTTCACTTTTTACGTACTTTCTTTGGCTAACTCGGTACAGCATTATACTACTGCAATTGGAAGTTACCACAATGTATCCGTCAAGAATGGAACTGAACAACACCGGGCTTAAGAAATCTTGCACTAATTAACAGCCGATCACATTTCTTCTTACAAATGCAAAAAAGGAAAGATCATCACAAAATGCATTCATCTGCTACCCAACCGGCACACCTACAACAGCGAATATGCCAGAACAACTATGGATTCGGCCATCTGAGAGGTGCGACAATATGATATACTATTTTCCTCTAATCAAACAAAAGAAGAACACTACGGAGGAGTTACAGGCCTATAAGACTTCATACTGGGATGAATGTCACAGAGGAAGATGAAGGCAAACTCACCATCCTACCGGAAACTGCTAGGACATGCTCATCAAGAACCAAAAGAAAATGCTCAGAGACTGAGGCAGAAAGGCTTCATCATACAACTACAAGGACGCAGCCCAGCTCAGCTGACCTGTTGGTGGGGACCGTTCCTATATGAGCCACAAAATGAAAATGGCAGTTCTCTCAAAGGTTCTTTCTGCCCTCAGCAGCATGACCATGTCTAAACTTGCATTGTAAGGAGGAGTTTTCAGAAAATGAGGATGGGGGCAATATTCTATGGGAAAAGACCTTCCATACAGCAGGACTCTGAGGACAGGAACAGCAAAATAACCGAAACCCCAACCAAATAATTTACCTGGACCCCACGGCCTTGGATAATGCAGATGGATAAATACATTGACTGTTTCAGAAGCAACGGTAAAATTGAAGTCCTTGGAGAAACAAAAAAAACAAGTAACCAATAACCTGCATGAACAGAAGGCTATTGCTTACTGAACGAACTCAGGATATAATTTCCTCCCCCTACACCAAACTCCCCCGCCACCCTTCCCCGACACTCCTCCCCCCTCCCCCCCCCGACCGCCCCCCCCTCCCCCCGCCGGCGTATATTCCCTGCCCATGAAATCCTATGACTGCTTCCAGGAAAGCGCACAGCACTGTACAATCCCAACCCCCAACCATCCATTTTCCAAATATCCCCCATATCCACACATTACACCCCCCCCACCTCCACATATACATAACAATATACAAACGTATTAATTATCTCTTACCACATCCCCCCCGCCTCCCCCCCCCCCCCCCCCCCCCACCACCCGTATCCTACCACCACACGTCCCCCCTTATCAGCCCTTCCTTATACCACTCGCCACTCCCCCCCCCCACAAACTGAACCCTAGCCACTACAACCGAGGCAACACCCTGGCGGGCCTATCATTTCGGGCATTGGGGACCATGACAGAGAATATTCAGGTTGGGTGGAAAATCTCCCTAAAACCCTGGTCAAAGATATCCAAGCTACTCCGGAACAAACAGACCCTATTATACACAACTCTATGCCCTCGGTCACTTCTGAGGGCACCATTTTGGCACCATGGATGTGATTCCTTGTATACAAACATTGCCCACAAGGATGGAGGTTGCAGCATGTCCGGGCACTAGAGGAAACAAGACTCCCAAGAAATACCGTCACAAGCTCATCAGTTCATACTCGCCACAATATTTTATTTTGGAGAGACCTGTATCTACAGCAAATGGGAACTTCCAGGGGGTCAGATGTGCGGCCCCAATATGCAAACCTCTTTATGGCGGCACTGGAAGGAGCATATTTGTCATCATGAACACCAAACCCATGACTGTACCTCGTTATAGTGATGATATCATTGTCATTGGATGCGGGCGAGGAGGCCTAATTCATTCATATGACTTCAATAAACTTTTCACCCCCATTAACCTTAAACTTACCTATTAGGAGAGCAAATCCACTTTCTGGATACTACAATACACATCCAAAGACCACCGGCTACTACATCCAGTATACCAAAACTCATACAGACAGAAAACGGCCCCTACCACAGGAAAATGGACAGCTTCCACCCCCAAGCACACAAAACAGTTATTATATTCAGCCAGGCTCTACGGTACAATCTATTTGCTCGACCACAAAGCACCTTCTGATCAACATTTCTCAAAATGGATACAAGGACAAAATTGACTGAACGAACCAAATCAGCAACAGCGGCGCCATCAACCGAGACAGGTTGTCACATACAAAGCGACCCAGAAGGTAAGAACGAGTGCCCATAGTTGTCACCTAAAACCCACAGCTGGGATCCTACGTAAGATTGCCAAGGAACTTCAACGTATCGACATAGGGACAACAGACTCAAAGACAGATTCCCAGTACTCCCTCTCCTCTCCTTTCGGCAACCACCAAACTGGTGCATTAGCTGTCCGGAGCGCTCTGAGGCCCAAACTGAAAATGGCCTCACCTGCTGCAGACAGGTGCAAGAATGCAGATCATCCACACTGCTGACGTGTACCTGTCCCACAGCCCAGCAGGTGCACAGATTAGGGGGGACATTTTCCTGCTGGTCTTGGCAATGTGGAGTATCTGATTTATGTGTATGCAATGTCTACACAAGGCCTCTATGTGGGGAAACAGAGCAGAGGACTCAGCCAGCGTATGAACTCACACAGGGTTTCACATTACAAAAAAACCATCCAACAGACTGATTCTGCCAGTGCCCGCACATTTCTTGGTGAAAATATTCCAGGAAGATTTGCAGGTAACGGTCTTAATGGAGATGTTAAGACAGAGGAGAGGAGGGAATGGGAATATAACTTCATGCCAAAAAATGTAGAAAACTCTGCATAAGGGGATAGAAAAAATTCTGCCAGCTTCATGCCAAGCTATGCGTGACGGGAGTTAACAAATCTCCTGATTGCCTATAAAGATAAAGATAAATAAACGATCACTCCCGTCACGCCTCAACATGTTTCCAGACTGTTAATTCTTGACAGGTTGGTAAATAATTGCCTCGATCCTATATTTTGCATTTTTGTTATTTTTAAGAATTCTATGAGACTTTGAAGATCCATGTCTTGTGTGTATAAAAAGTATGTGTATTTTCAGTTTGTTGGTATAAACATCAGTCTGAAGAAGAGGAGCTAGCCCTCTCGAAGCTCACTATATATTATACTCAGTTAGCCTCTACTAAAGGTATCGCCTGATTTCTTCACTATTCTACTACTTTCTATGGCTAACACGGTACAGCATTATCCTACTATGCCAAAGATGGGCATAGCGGAATAGCCAGGCTATCCATATAAGATCTCTTTGCAACGGGTGCTATCTATGGGACTAAATCTAGTACCCCCACACCCTATAGAAGTTCATACTTCCATTAGTGTTTTTTATTAATTATCCAAATTATTCTACAGCTCCCCTGAAGAACTGTTATTGTAAATATGGGGAAACGTGTGGCGTTTATGGTATATCGCAACTTACATGTGTTAACTTATTCATCTTTGTTGTATACTCTGGTTGCAATTCGTATACCACATAGCTGTAGTATCTATAGATAGCACTACACAATCCCTACATAGGTCTAGTCTATTGACAATACTTATCACCTTTCAGTTATTCGTTATTTAGTTGGTATAGGTGGAACATTTGAAAAAACGGATTTCCACGCGGAGAATCCTGGAATCCAATAGACTATCACTAAGGATGCGTGAGTATGTACTAATGGTTAAAATTGTCTTTCCTTCCTAACATTGGTTATAATGGCGTTACATTGGTAATTAAAGAATATCTTAAATGTTTATTGAAACATTGTTCTAAAGTTAATATATTAAAAGTGAAGTTTTAGTGTTTGTTTTTTCAGTGAGATATTTTTTCAGATAGGCTAAATATTTTTTTTTCCTTGATGGATTACTTGGGGAACAGACTACACAGTGGTCTACTCATTCCGGTCATGTGATAGTGTGTATGAAGTGGTTTTGGACTCTGGTATATCTCTCTCACTTACCTTCCGGCAGACCCACCATCTTCAACCCTCTGCAGTTAAGTTTATCTAGCTCTGCTTAAACACAGTCAACTTGCAGCTAGTTACAGCTCATACTCCCCTGAATTACAGCTTCATCCAGGCTGCCTTTGGAGAATGTGAGCATTATACACAATAATCCTATTGTTTTTAATTTAAGAACGGATTATTTTCTCTATATTTCCCATGTGAAAAGCTTGTTTGGTATAAGTCCAGTTTGGTATAAGTCGAAGATCATGGAATGTTACCACTGCATATGCATCTTCAAACACCTAAATTTTCAAGATTTTTTAGCATCTTTTAGGCACTTTCAATCGACAAATGACCATTTTATGTTGAAAACATACAGTAACTCTATGAGAAAACCGGTATTTCACTAAAATGTGACCCCAACCTTAAACAAAATGAAGATTATTGGAAATTAAGCAGATACTGAATACAGATAAGTTCTTACATAAAAAAGTGAAAAAGAGCTGCTGAAAGCTATATATCACATTCTATTTTCAGGATAGGAGCTTTCTAGGGTCATGCACTTTATGTACAATGTACCAGAAAAAAAGACAATAGTCCCACCTTCACCTGATGCCCAAAGAAGCCGCTCATCCTGGCACAAGTAAAGAACAGTACAGAACATGTAATACAGTAGTATACTGTAAAGAGGCGCTACTAGACCACCAGTCACAGCTTGTTCTTCACTAATACAGGTGGTTTACAGGTAAAATCATCATAATAATTGGTTGGATCTTCCAGTCAATCACATGTTCCACAGATCAGCAGTGTTTGTGACATTGTATGTTAAACATAGTTTCAAGATACAATTTCCTTGAAACGACCATTGTTTAGTGCAAATATTGTATCTCTATGCCGTTGTAACTTAAGGGACCACTGGAACATGACATTTTTTAAAAACCAAAAATACAGAGTGAACCACATATATTGTTCAATCAAATTACAGTGGCCTCAGAATACAATATTTTTAGCATAGATATCTGGTGTCTTTACAGTCCGATATCAGGCGCAACCCCATCATTCATTTTTAAATCTCCTGCACGCCACTATGGGGGAACATTACATAGCGCCTGCGGCGCTTTGTGATGCACCTGATCTCGTAGCTTTGCTATGGCATTCCCTGAGGGGCTTTACAACTGGAACAGGTTTCCCTGACCCGGGAAACTTTTCGCCAAAAAACCTAAAATTGCCCCTTTGTTTTTAGGCCCCGCTGTAGAGGGGTTCAAAAAATCAGGGCATTCTCCCCCCCCCATTTAAATTTTGGGCATGAAATCATGATGTCTTTCCTGTATTTTGCACAATTTTCATTAGATTTGGGCACTCCGGGTTTTTTGTCCCTTTCCTTGGGGGCCCGGGTTTCCCACGGAAAGGGAAAAAAAATTAGGGGTCGGAATTTGTCCTTTTTTCGTCCCTTTGCACACGGGGGCAGGGGGGGGAAACGGTTTTCTCCGTGATTTAACAGAGAAAACCCCTTCCCCCTTCACATAGACTTTTTCATATTCCGTCCAAAAACCGGGGGGAATATGAACTGTTCATTTTTTTTGGGGCCCCCGCCCGCGGTCAAAAAAAATTTGGGGCGGGGAAAACCCTTGCAGGGGGGAACGTTTGAAAGGTTTTCCATTAAGGTCCGTGATAAGGTTTAACAGCCGGTTTGCAGGCGGTTTTAAAAAAAAAAAAACCCAAACTAAAAAAACCTGACCGTGGGGGACATGGCCTTGTGCTTTTAACCCCTTAACAACCGCGCACCGCCTTTTGACGTCAGCTGGTGCGGGTCGTTAAAAAAAAAAGATGTCGCGGAAGAATCGGGGTTTTTTGGCCCCCGGCCCCGCAATTTGTGCGGGGAGGGGGCGCCCTACACAGCCTGACCCCAGAGTCTCTGCGGCACCGGGGAGTAAAGGAAAACCCCCGAAACCCCGGTCCTTTAAAACCCTGTATTGCGCGAAATAAAAGGGGTTTCCCCTGCTCTGTGGGGGGTGATCCCCAACCCCCCGATCCCCCGACAGAGTCGGGGAAGGGTTTGGCACCCAGTCACCCCCGGGGGAACTAAAAATGGCCGCAGAGTTGTCTGTGTAACAAGCCAGGGACCGGGCACATGTTTTACTGCCCGGACCCACTCCCTTTGTGTCAATTTTGACACAGTTTAAGAATGTTTTACCCGTATATGAAAATGCAAAATTCATTATAAGTGTTTAAAAAAAAAAAAAGAAAAAACAGTTCTCCCTTAGGGGTTTAAAAAAAAAAAGAAAAAAATTAAAAAAGTTTTAAAAATAAAAAAAATAAATTGTAACGGTGAGTAGTGGATCCACGGGCCCCCGCAAGCGATGATAGCTAAGCCACGCCAGGGAACGGAATCAAAGTACCCGGGGGTTTTTTCACCAGAGCCCGCCGAAAAGGGGGATGGACTTGCTGCGGCGTGGGTACCAGGTGCCCCCCCCTGACGTGACTTGCTTCCCCCGGTGGCGGCCGGGGGCGCAAAAGGTACAGAATTTTGCCCGGAAAAACGTTTTCTTTGGGGCAGGCAGAAGGGTCAGGGAAGGGGCAGAGGTTCGGGGTTTTCGAGACAGGCGGGAAAAGGGGTCAGGGCAGGGGGCAGGGTTCGGAGTCAGGAAACGTAGAAAAGGGTTGGTAACGGTAGGGCGACAATAGGATTCAGGAACGTTTTTTTCCTTTGGGCTCGGGGGCAAATAGATCCAGGGGAGGGAAATGCTGCGAGCGGCCCCATTAAATAGGGGAGGCGTCAGGCAGCCCCCCCAAATTTGGGGGGGGCACTGCCCCTTTTAAATTTACGAAAACGCGGGGCCAATGGAACGGGCCCCCGCACCCTGGCCTTCAGGAGACGCGGGCGGGACGGGAACCCCGGCCGGGTAATTTACCAGGGGGGGCGGCCCCCCCGGCTCGTCCCGGGGGCCAGCGGGCTGCCCCCGACCCCCGGCGGGCCCGCCGGGAGGGGGCCCTGGGGGGCAGGGGGGCCCGGGGGGCCCGAGAAGCGGGGGTGGGCCGCTACGTACCCCCCCCTTAGGTCTCCCCCTTTTAGGCTAAAGGGAAACTTACGGGGGCGGGTCTTGTTTCAGGATATTAGACTTTTGGTTCCCGGAAACCCCCTTTGGGGCCAAAGCCTTTTCCAATCTACCAAAAAAGGAAAACGTTTTACCCCTGAGGGTTTTAATGCCAAGATTCCTTTACCCCCAAAAACATCGGGGGGATCTGGGGACCGGGAAAGGAGGGGGCACCCGCCCCCCCTGGGAGAATCGGTTAAAGGGACCAGAGGCTTAAGGGGGAGACGTGAAAGGCTTTGGGACCCCCGGGGGGAAAGGAGGAAGGCAGAGTTTTATGGGATACCGGTTTTCAACTGTCGAAGCACCCCTGAACGGACCCGGGAAACCCGCGGACCCAATTTATTAACTGGGGACCTTTGGGGCCCTATGGTTTGGCCGAAAGCCCCCACTTTATCTCCAGGGGGGAAATTTGTGGGGGAGGGTCTTTTTATCTTTGTCAGTTTGGGGGAATTTGGGGGGGAAATGCCTTGAGTAACGCTTGTCGGGTCTCACGCCAAATCCCCCGTTCCTGAACCGGGTTTGCCAGGGGCGGGGGAACCCCGGGGAGGCTGGGGCCCAAGGGGAGGGGAGGGCTTTGGGGTGAGAAAAAAGACCACAAGGAATGGGGATGGCCAGTAGAGTGGGGATTTTCCCGATGGTTATAGGGGGAAATTCCCCCCAAGGAACCGGGTTGGGGAAAGTCGCCCGGGCGTCCGGACACAAAGTGCCTTTAGATACCCCCAAAATTTTTCTGGTTTACTCTTCCCCTGCCCATTGGTTTGGGGATGGTATGCTGAAGGGAAGTCCAGTTTAAAATTTGCAAGGGGGAACACAAGGACCCCAAAAAATTTTAGAGGAAAAATTGGCGCCTCGTGGGGAAACAATGTGAGAGGGTAAGCCATGCAGGCAAAAGATGTGCAAAAAAAAAAATGCCCCGCCAACTGGGGGCAGAAGGGGGGACCGGGCCCCAGGGCCCACAAAGGGGGGAAAATCTTCAAAAAAAACGGTCATTTGCCCACCAGTTGACCGAGTTCCCCGAGGGGGAGGAAGGTCCGTGAGAAGTCCATCCCCTATGTGTGCCCCATGGAACCCCCGGAACAGGCAGGGGGAGGGGGGAGGCCGTGGGCCTATGGGTAAAAACCCTTGTTTCAAACCCACAAGTGGAAAGGGAAAGAGAAAAAAGTCCTTGACATCTTGGGACAGAGTCGGCCCCCAAATTTAATGTCGGGAGATGAGGGCAAAGGATTTTTCGTTTTTCCCGGGGGGTGGCCGGCCAGAAGAGAACATCCCCCCAACCCAAAATTTTCCCCCCTCCTGAGTGGGGAGGGCACATATTTTTCTCCCGGGGGGGAAACCTAGGAGTTTCCACGGGAAAGCCCACATGGAAAGTCTTCAGGTGCTTTGATTTTCCCTGGGACCCCGGGTTTTCCCCCCCCGGTAACGTCAGAAGCAGGGGAAAAGGGCGTCCCCCTTGACATTTTTTGGCCCGGTGGGGGAAAGGGGATCTTAAAATAAAAACGAGAGAAAAAAAGAGACCCCCGGGGGCCTGGCGAGGATTTAAGCGCTAAACCCGGGTTTTGCAGGTACGGGGAAAATTTTTTATGATCGCCCAAAGGGGGTGGGGGCTCCCTCCAACAGTTGTCGCCACTCCCCCAAAAGGCCAATTTTAGGGCCCGTTTCCCGACTCCAAGGGGCATAATTTCGTTCTGCCAAGAGAAGGTTTTTAGGAAAAAAAAACCCCGGATGTGGGGTCTTGTTTTGGGGGCCCCCCTTCTGGGTAAAGGACACCCCCTGCTCCCCCCGGAAAAGGAGGCATAAACCTCAAGGCTAAAGGGGTCTCTCTGGATCCGGGCGGGACCAAGATAGGTGGAGGAGGAACGCAGCCTTCAGACGGGAGAACGGCCTCTTCGGCAGAGGAGACCAACATTTAGGGTTGGGTTCTTCCTGGTGGAGCCAACGAGGGGACCCCAAAACTTTAGAAAAATTGGGGGTTTAAAATTTCCCGGGTAGAAATTTTGGCGAATCCTGGGAAAACCGTTAAAGCCCCCCGGAGGCCCGGGCCAGGTCGGGGGCCCCTGCTGGAAGCAGGGATTTTTGCTGGGCCCATCGGGAAGGGCCTTTGGGATCGGAGACTTTGAAAACCCAGGGGGGAAGGCTGGCCTGGGGGGAAGCGGACTTCTCCAGCTTAGCGTACATTTGGGTTTTGTCCGCAAACGACGCAGAACCTGGCGTACTTGTCTCCGGTGGGTTGTTGTCGGGCGAAAAAATCAAAATGTCATCCAGGTACACAAGGGCCCGCTGGGGTACAGCAAGCCCGAAATTACGTCATTGACGAACTCCTGGGGAATTTTCAGGGTGGGGCATTGCAAAACCCGAAGGGCATCACGCGAAAATTTTAAAATGCCCGTTCCGGGGGTTTTGAAAGCTGTCCCTTTCCCTCTTTACCCCCTCGAATTTTGATGAGGTTTTAGGCTCCTCGCAATCTATTTTTGGGGAGATCCCTTTGGTCCAAAGGAGGCGGGGCGGGAAAAGCTCAGAAATTTAGGGGTAGAGGGTAGCGATTTTTTCACCGTGATCTTGGGGTTTTGTCCCCTTAACGAGGGAGGACGAAGAGAACCCCTTTTTTCTGAACGAAAAAGAAGCCGGCCAAGGCGGGTGGGGGACTTGCGTATAAATCCTTTCCCAAGTTCTCTGTATATAGGCGAATAGCCTGGGTTCCCCGGGCCGAGGGGGAGGATAGACCCTACCCCGGGGGGGGGGATGGGACCGGGGAGGGGATTTAGGACAGTATTTCGGGGCCGGGGGGGCGGTTTTTTTCTCAGCCTTCCCTTTCCGGGAATACAACTCCAAAATCCTGGTAACTCCGCTGGCAGACCCTGTTGAAAAATTGACAGACGACTTTGGGGGGGAAAAGGGGGGACACCCGGGGGTGGTGCCAAACCCAAAAAGAGGTCCTGGGGGTTCCGCTCCCCCAAGAAAAAACTTCGCCCCTCTTCCCGTCAAGTGTAGGGGCCCTTTGGGGTTGCAGCCAGGGCAGCCCCCAAAAGGGGTCGCGAAGAAGGCGGGCGGAGTGGAAAACTGTTTCCCTTTCCCGGGTAGGACCCCAACCCCGGGGCGTCAGGGGGCTGGTGAGGAATGGATGGAGTCGCGAAAGGGTTTCCCCCCTGAAGAGGGGATGAGCAAGGCTTTTCTAGACGGGGTTTAAAGGCCAAAAAAGGGGAAAGAGATAACCCGGGAGGGGGTGAATTTAAAAATTCCCGGCGGGGCCCGGGGTTCCCAAAAAAGGCCGAGGGCCCCGAAAAAGACAGGGGCCCGCATCCGTCGTTACCCCCCCAGGCAAAAAATCGTCGTGGGAGGGGGGGCTGAGCAACCCAGGGACCCCCTCTCCTTTCAGCCCCTGGGGCGGGCCCTTTTCCCCCACGCTTGAGGACGCGGGGGACAAATCCTGCGGAAAAAGGTCCCGGGTGGCGCATTTGAGGCAAAGATTCTCCCCCCCTGCCGGGCGGGTAGTTCGGGGCTCCGGGGCAGGTGTGCCCGGTTTTCCCCCTTTCTGGGCTCTTTCAGGGGACAAGGCGGAGGGGGGTTGCGGGGGATCCCCGGAACTCAAAGGGCCCGACGGGGAAAGGGGGAAGGGGTTTTTGCCAAATCCCGTCCTGCGGAGCTCCTGCTGTCGTTTTCCCAAAAACGCACATCTATGCGAAGTGGCAAGGGGAAAGAGCTCACTAAAAGGACGAAAGGGGATCTTGGTGCTAGGACGCCCTTTTTCTCTGCCCCGAGAGACCCTTCTTAAATGTGGCACCCGGAAAAGCAGGGCATTCCCAAAAGAGCTGGAGGCTAGGGTGCGGAACTGAACCGCAAAATTCCCCCACGGGGGCGTTTTCCCTTGGGTAGATTGAGTTTGCCCGTCTCCGGGGGAAAATGCTCGTTTAAAGGGTCCTCAAAAAAAGCTGCGGTTTTGGAAGGAAGGCCCGTTAAATCTGCGGTCACGGTCACTACGGTCCCAAAGGAAAGGGGTGCCCCCGGCCCGGGCCTTCCCGGGCCGCAGGCTCCCCCACGAACGCCAAACCCCTTTTAAACCCCTCAGAGGGGAACTGGCCGGCCCTTTTGCTCCCCGTGCATGGAGCACTTTCGTGATGAAAACCCCTACAGGTTTTGAGGTTTTCCCTTTAAACTTGGGGGAGGTTTGAGGGGGGGCGGAGCTTTGGGCCCCACGGCTGCCCCCGCGGGGATGGCCGGGGGAGAAGGAGCCACCGGCGAAAAAGGCAGGTTGCTGCGGGGGTTTTGGGGCCCCCGGAGTTGGCGCATAAAAGGGGGACAGCGCCCCGTTGCTGAGCTTGCTGGCGATCTGCTGGAAATGTTTGGGCCCACAAAAGGTCGCGTGATCCACGAGGCCCTTTCAGAGGCAAACCCTTTTTGGGATCCATGGGGGGATCTTCTGTAACGGCTGAGTGTGGGTCCCCTGGCCACCGCAAGCGTTTAAAAACCCAAAACCCCCGCCGGGGAAAAAAATTAAGTAACCCCCGGTTTTTTACCGAGCCCCCCGCAAAGCGGGGTGGACTTGCTCGGCGTGAGGCTACCAGGGCGTCCCCCCCGGGGGAAAGGGGGCTTTTCTTGCGGTGGGGCCCAGGTTTCAGCGAAAGGGACAGAATCTTGTCGAGGGAACGTAGGGCGTGGGCGGCAGAATGTCAGGGCAGGGGGGGGCGAGGTTCGTGGGCGTAGACAGGCAGGAAGGTCAGGGGGAGGCGGCGAGGGTTTGGAGTCAGGAAACCCTGCAAAGGGTTTTGGTAACCCCGGTTTTGGGGGACAATATGATTCAGGAAAGCTTTTCCCATGGCTGGGGGGAACATAGATCCAGCGAGGAAAAGATGCAGAGCGGACCCTTAAATTGGGGAGGCGTCAGGCGACAACCAATTTTGGGGGCAAATGTCCCTTTAAATTTACGAGAAAAAAAAAAAAACCCCGGGGGGCTGGGAACGGGGCCCCCCGCCCGCCTGGGGGGCAGGAAGGCGGGCCCGGGGCAGGAAAGCGGCCCGGGGAATTTTCCAGAGGGGGGGACCCCCCGGGTGGGCCCCCCGGCCGCGGCAGCACCGACCCGGGGGGCGCCCCGGGGGGGGGACCCGGGTTTCGCCCCCCCGGCCCCCGGGGCCCGGGGGGGGGCGCCCCTAATAAATAAAAATAAAAAATTTTACCCGTTTATACTCGGTATTAAACCGACCGGATAAGGCCCTACTTTTGACAAAAAAAGGGGGGAAAACTTATTAAACGAGTAAAGCCTAGGGGTGGAAAAATTTTCAGCGGGGTTTTTGGGGAATTTTAAAAAAAAACAGATACCAATAAAATTCATAGGCGTTTAATTTTCCCCCCAAAAGGAGGTATTGGGGTTTAAAGTCCCCAAAAGGCGGGTTTTTAGGCAGTTTTAAAGTCCCCCCTAGACAGATTTTGGCCGATATAGGGTTTTAAAGGGGCCCCCCAAAAGGCAAGGGTTTTAAAAGGGATGTAAAAAGGCAGTTTAATGTCCCCCAAACGGCTGGTTTTAAACCGCTTTATGTCCCTCTAGGGGAGGGTATAGGCAGGTAATTGCCCCAAAAGGCAGGTTAATTTGGGGAGGGGATAGGTCCCCATAGGCAGGGATAGGCAGGTATAGGTCCCCCCTTATAAGGGGTGGGATAGGGGGTTTTAGGCCCCCCAGGCAGGCTATTTTTCGGTTTAGGGCCCCCCGGCAGGTATAGGCGGTTAGGTCCCCTTTGGAAAGGGTTAAAAGGCCCGGGGATTGGTCCTCATAGGCAGGGAATTTTTCAGGTTTTGGTCTTTTTGGTGGGGATAGGAGGTATTGGCCCCCCTAGGCGCGGCCCATAGGCAGGTATTTGGGCCCCTAGGCAAAGGGTAAAAGGCCAAAGGGTTTTTGGGAGGGGATAGGTCCCCTTGGAAGGTTTGGGCCCCTTGCGGTTAGGCGGGTATAGGGTCCCCCTTGCAGGTATAGGCAGGTACAGGCAGGTTTTTGGCAGGCTAAAGGCAAAGGGATGGGCCCCGGGGTAAAAGGAAAGGGAAAAGGTCCCCTACGGTTTTGGGAAGGGGTTTTAGGGTTCCCCCCCAGCAGGTTAAAGGGCCCGGCTAAAAGGCAGGTATGTGCAGGTAAAAGGGAGGGCTAAAAGTTCCCCTAGCAGGTATAGGCGCCTATGGGGGGTAAAGGGGAGGCTTTAGGCAGGGAGGCCGGGTTTAGGTCCCCCCCTAGCAGGAATGGGCAGGGGTATAGGAGGTATGGGCAGGATAGGGAAAGGGTATTTGGGCCCCCCTTGCGGTTTAGGCCCCCCTATAGGCAGGTATGGGCCCGGCTAAAAGGGGAGGCTTAGGGAGGTTTTTGGTCCCCCTACAGGTATAGTCAGGGAAAAGGCAGGTATCGGGAGGCTTTTGGTCCCCCCAGCAGGGAATTTGGAAAGGTACAGGCAGGTAAAGGGAGGTAAAGGCAGGTATGGGGGCTTTAGGCAGGTATTTGGGCCCCCCGCAGGTATTGGCAGGCAAAAGGTCCCCCCAGCAGGTAAGGCCAGGCTATAGGAAAGGGGGGGGCAGGTATAGGCAGGCTTTTAGTTCCCCCAGCGGGTATAGGCAGGCCCTTTTTTTGGAAGGGTTTTTAAAGGGGTATGGGTGGTTTAGGCAGGCTTTAGGTCCACCTAAAAAGGGGAAATTGGGCAGGTATAGGGGGGTATCGGCAGGTATAGGTCCCCCTAGCAGGAAAGGGCGGTTAAAAGGCAGGTATGGGCGGTATAGGGAGGTTTTGGGTTTCCCCCTACAGGTATAGGAGGCTATAGGCAGGTATGGGCATGTTTTAAAACAAAAAAAAAACCCCACTTCCCTTTGACCCGCTGCCCCGTCTCCCGGGCGCCTCCTGGTTTTCGGCAGAGGGGGTGATGTCATTAGGCCCGCCGCGCGTGATGCACACGCCCCCTGTGCCGGGAAAACTCCGGAACCCCGCGGTCTGGGGCCCCCAAAAGGCCCACTGCGGCCGGGAGCGCCGTTCTCTGCCCCGCCGTGACCTCTTCCCCCTTTTTTGCCTCCGGAGGAGTCGTATAAGGGGAAGAATACTGACAGCGCTGGGGACCGAGTGCCCGACGCTGTCACTATCGGCAATCATTTAGCGCTACCTGAGGGTTCGCATATAACTGAAGCGTCCCCCCGGCGCACGGGCCATCCGCCCCCAAGCGCCGCCCCGGGGGCTCGGTAAAGCCGAGGGGGGGGGGGCCCCTTTTTACCCATCGGCTTATAACGAGTTTTTCGGAAAAAAAAATTTTTTTGGGATACATTAAACACCACAAAAAACTACAATTTTAAATTTTTTGGATCCACAAGCCCGTATCCCGTAGAAAATTTTTTAACAAATTTTTTTTAATGTGGGGTGGAATGGGTAAAAAAAAAATGTAAAAAAACAACAACAAAAAAAATTTAAAATTTTTAAAAAAAATTCTGCAATAATTTTTGGAACTTAAAAATTCCCCATAAAGTTTAAAATTCCAGAATAAAAGGGCTAAAGGTTTGAAAAATTTTTAAAAAAGTGACAACTGTTTTTCCCAAGGGGCAAAAAACTAAAAAGAAAGCCATTAACTATTTAGGCGGGGGTTAAGGGGGGAAAGAGAACTGTGAAATTTGTGTTTGGGAAATTCTTTTGTTTCTTGGGGTAACAAATTCTGGAGCCATTATTTTGACAAAATGGACTTTTTTTGCACTGCCCTAAGATGTGTGGTGGGACTGAATGGGCTTAAAAATGTTTTTCCATTTAGTTTGTTTAGAAGGTACCAGATTTAAATCAAGTGAAACCCTATGGTTTTATCACCTTTAATTGCAGCGTTGCAACCAATAAAAAATTTGGTGGTTATCGAATGGCTGGAATGAATTACTTTTGGTAAAAATTAAGTTGGCACAGAAAAATCATGACAATGTGGAAAAAATAGTCCCTGTTGTTATTCAAGAGACCATGAGTTATATAATAAAATGTAAAAATAGTTCTTGCTGAAATGTTATGGGCAAGAAAGATACACTTCCAACATGATTAATCAGGAAAATATTGTTAGTTAACAATTTCATACAGGAAGTTTACCTATGCTAGAGCAGATTACCTTACCATTTCCCTTTGGACAGGAATAAGCTAAAGAAGCAAATACAAAACCTGATGTAAGGAAAGTCATGCCAATCACTGAGATGCTTAGTCTTTTAAAAATGGTTTAACGCCAAAGGGGTTTTAAACAACCGCAACACAAATTTAAATTACAGTAATGTATTTGTTTTGCTGGTGGAGAATTTTGCATATTTAAATTAGGCTGCGAGCACTGTGGGAATGATAGGCTTCATTTTGTATGACCTTAGTTGGGAACTCAACTCATCTAATGCATTCCAATTAGTTTGACAGACAATCTATGTAACAGAAGGAAATGAAATTTTTGAACAGGGTGAGTCCCAGCCCTTTAACCATAAGGAACCTATCATTAAAATTTAAAATTTTTAAAAAAGTGCCCGCAAAACCTAAATTTTT
>JAODAL010013691.1:0-90293 GCA_025379985.1 Phyllomedusa bahiana | reverse complement strand
TCTTGGGGCCATATTGTCAAAGTTTTTCCAACTTCTAAAAATTGTCTCTAGCACCAAGTGAGACAAATTCTGTGCCACAGTGGCCGTTGTGCACCCAGCTTCAGCTTTGGATTGATAATGCGCAGGTCTGGAGGGATTCGGCTGGGTATCGTAGAGGTGCATTTTAGGAACTTATGTTCCTTGATGCAGTTGGGGCTGAGTGTATGTGACTTGTTAGAACATTGTTGTGCAGAGGAAGAGCTGGGGGCTTGTACACAAGTGGTCGGCCTGCTTTGTGTCGCCGTCAGTAAGCCCCTAAAACCTTTCGCATACAGTCAGCCCATTGTCTGCGCTCATTCCCACTACATTTGTTCCCCGCTATGTTTTGGGTGGCAACACTTGCATAATATCCATGCGTCCAGTTCTGGCCAGCAGCAAAATGTAGCATCCCTTGTTTTTATCCAATGGACTGTATTTGATTTACGACGACCTCGAACTTTATTATTCCTCTAGTATAATTTATATTAGAAAATATCGTGTGGTGCTATAGACTGGTGGACTCTGGTTAAAAAAAATATATATATGAAATTTTGTGCAGATAAGCCTTTGGTGCATCTGTTCTTTTTATTTTTGTATACTCAGGAGCCCTATAACAAACTATAGGGTGTGATCCTGCTACATCCAACATGGATCCAAACCCGCAGCTCCTTGTTGGATGCAATCGCCGCTACGTTTTTGGATCCAGCACAGAACTGCAATCCTATCCAAAAACACCTTGTGAACATACCCTTAAAAGGGCTGTCCGGTTTTCATAAAAATAGATTATAAACACTTGGTGCCCCATTGATATGTATTCAGGGGGGGTTGTGTAAAAAAACAAAAACAAAACAATTCCCTTGTTTCAACACTGCCTCTCATTATTCTTCTGAACAGGGACCTCGCCATTGCAGCAGTCACTTGGCACTTGCTTTACATCACCATTTTAAAGTTCGTAGCTGTGAACGATGATTCAAGCAGCGGCACGTGACCGTTGCATCGATGACGTCCCCATTCAGAATCAGAACGTAAACCAAAGATCAGAGAGATGTAGCAATGATAAGGAAGGCAAGTATAGCGCCCCCTACCCTGCTCAGGCTCTCCTGGGCATTGTTTCATAGTTTGTAAGGCTAAAAAAAGACAAGTCGTCCATCTAGTTCAGCCTGTTGTGCTAAGGTGTTGATCCAGAGGAAGGCAAAAACCCCCAATGAGGTAGAAGCCAATTGTCCTCATTTTAGGGAAAAATTCCTTCCTGACTCCAATCTGGCAATCAGAAAAATCCCTGGATCAATGACCCCTCTCCTGAATCCTAGTCACTGTAACTTGTTATATTATTACGCTCCAGAAATGCATCCAAACCCTTTTTGAACTCGGTTAGTGAATTCACCATGACAAGTCCCTCTGGCAGAGAATTTCATAGTCTCACTGCTCTTACAGTAAAGAATCCCTTTCTATGTTTATGTAGAAACTTTCGTTCCTCAAGACGTAGAGGATGCCCCCTTGTTCTAGATACAGCCCTGTATATAAATAAATCTTGGCAGAGATCTCTATATTGACCTTTGATGTATTTAAACATATTTATTTTGTCCCCCTGAAGCCTTCTTTTCTCTAAACTAAATAACCCTAATCTTGCTAATCTTTCTGTGTACTGTAGTCCACCCAGTCCTTTTATTATTTTTGTTGCCCGCCTTTGTACAATGTCTTTCCTGTGCACTGGTGCCCAAAACTGTACACAATATTCCATGTGTGGTCTAACCAGTGACTTGTATAGTGGGAGAATAATGTTCTCATCATGTGCCTCTATGCCCCTTTTAATGCACCCCATGATCCTATTTGCTTTGGCTGCTGCTGCCTGACACTGGCTGCTACAATTAAGTTTACTGTCCACCAGGATTCCCAAGTCCTTCTCCATGTCACTTTTACCCAGTGTTTTTCCATTTAACATGTAATCATGTAATGGATTTCTCTTCCCCATGTGCATAACCTTGCATTTATCAGTGTTAAACCTCATCTGCCATTTCCCTGTCCAGGCCTCCAACTTATCCAGATCCCTTTGTAATAACATATTATCCTCTATTGTGTTGATTGTTACATTCTCTCATCGATTTATCTCCCGCTCCTCATCTTTTCAGAGATCACTTGATGAAGGTTAAGTTTGCCGAAACGTTGTGATTGACATCTGGATCATCCCTATTTGTCATAAATAATGTAGTACACTTTGTAGTGTGTGGGGAGCGATCCAGTTTCATCACCTTGTGTATGTAAAATTTGCATCATTCTCTATCACAATTGAGGTGTGCCGTAGATTTCCAGACCTCTCCATAATCAGGGACATAACCCTTGTGAACCTGCATCTCAGAAACCGCTCCAGAATCTGCCCTTTTCTTACTGTGAAAATGGCAAAATCTGTTATTGTTGCTCTGCTGTAGTCTTATCTTGATCGTTGTAAGTCATTAATAGTCCTTCTCTCTAATCTGTTGAAAATGCAGCAACCAAACTCCTCCTTTTTGTACGAACGCTATACCGATGCCTCTACCCTGTACCATTTACTGCACTGGTTGCCTGTTACCGCTCTCCACAATGCTGCACTTTCCTGCATCTCATCCCCTATCTCTGTGTATTAGCCTATCTATGCCCTATGTTCCTGCCAGTGATCGAAGATTAACCACAAGCCATACTTCTCTCTCATCCCCTCCTCCTATCAGATTTATTCTTAACATCCATAGTAATAATGTACCTATTACTATCCTCAGTCTAACTTTTCTTTTGCTTCCTCCTTTCACTTTACTCCCTAGGGCAGGGGTGGGCAATTTTCCGATGAGGCCACATGAGAAATTGGAATGGTTTTAGATGGCCAGACTATATATTTTTAATATATTTAACTTGGTTCTACCCAATACCTACATACTGTAGACCCTGGGGTCGATTACTAAGCTCTTATCAATCGACTTGAGGCCTTAACAACTGGCTTAACGACTTAGTGACTTGACAATGCAGAAAGTCCCCCAGTGTAGGTAATGGGGTCCCCAGTAAGTTATGTCCCCCAGTAGGTATATAGGTAGGTTATAGGTCCCCCAGCGGGTATATAGGCAGGTTATAGGTCCCCCAGTAGGTAGCTGTATAGGTTATAGGTCCCCCAGCGGGTATATAGGCAGGTTGTAGGGCCCCCCCCCCCCAGCGGGTATATAGGCAGGTTGTAGGGCCCCCCCCCAGCGGGTATATAGGCAGGTTGTAGGGGCCCCCCCCCAGCGGGTAATATAGGCAGGTTGTAGGGCCCCCCCCCAGCGTATATAGGAGGTTGTAGGGGCCCCCCCCCCAGCGGGTATATAGGCAGGTTGTAGGGCCCCCCCAGCGGGTATATAGGTAGGTTGTAGGCCCCCCCAGCAGGTAGAGAGGGCTTTTTAAAAATAAAAAAACGAAGAGTACTCACCTTTCCCTCGCTCCCACTGTTCTCTGTCCTCTTCCTGCACAGGCGGCGTGACGTCATTAGGCCGCGCAGGCAGCTTGATGACACTCCAGTGAGCTGCAGGCCTGCTTGTGGCTTACCTGATTACTCTGCCGGGCAGGGAGCGCTCACTCTCTGCCACAGAAGCCTGCGACTGTATTTGCATCCAGAGGACGCACATACAGTTAGTTCCCGGTACCGCCGCCATCGCCGATCACTAAGGTCCCAAGCTGATAGCTAAGCGACCGGTATCAATTTGGGACCTTAGCAGACGGCGGGCCGGTCAGAGCTAGTTCGAGGGCCGGATGTGGCCCGCAGGCCGTATGATGCCCACGTCTGCCCTAGAACAGAATTTTTCAGTGGTATCTATCCCCTATGTATAACTTCTTTAAAGGGCAATGTTTTTGATGCTGTGACATGAGTGTGTTTTCCTACTATTTATGCGTGTTCTCTTTTATCTCCCTCTAGCCCAGCTGTATGGACTCCAAGCCTCCATCATGGGGCATATGCTATCCAGGGTGTTTGGGAACAAAGAAATGCGGATCCTCATGTTGGGCCTGGACGCGGCCGGCAAGACAACAATCCTGTACAAGTTGAAGCTGGGCCAGTCGGTGACCACCAGTCCCACTGTGGGTTTCAACGTGGAGACGGTGACTTACAAAAATGTCAAGTTCAACGTATGGGATGTGGGCGGCCAGGACAAGATCCGTCCTCTCTGGCGGCACTATTACACAGGCACACAGGGCCTCATCTTTGTGGTAGACTGTGCCGACCGAGACCGCATCGACGAGGCGAGGCAAGAACTCCACCGCATCATTAATGACCGCGAAATGAGAGATGCCATCATTCTGATTTTCGCCAATAAACAGGACCTGGTGGATGCAATGAAGCCTCACGAAATCCAGGAAAAGCTGGGACTAACCCGCATCAGGGACAGGAACTGGTACGTCCAGCCGTCTTGTGCCAACACTGGAGAGGGATTGTACGAGGGCCTCATGTGGCTAACGTCAAACTACAAATCTTAAATTCCTCTTTTTACGGTGGTTCTTTTTTAATATATGATTTTTTTTATTTTTTTTTCCTTTTAATTTTATCGGTTCAGTAGAGGAGCTTTGAAGGAGGAATCCTCATCAACCAAATGTGGGTGACCCATTTGTTATGTCATGGGAGTTAAAGGGAGATTTTGGAGTTGCAGGGCTGAAAGGGACTTTTGCTCGATAACTGACAGCCCCCTGCGATCTCTGCCTTAATAAGTAGTGTGAAGCGATTAACCTGGTCGAGCGTTTGCTCTGCCTTCAGACCTCAGCAACTAACGCTCTGTCTCCCTGATCTTATTAACTAGAAGGGCTGGTTACCTCTTGCTCAGCAGCAGCATAAATCACAGCAGCCCCGTCCGAAAAATGTTCTCCTTTCCAACAAAAATGGACAAACGGCAAAGTCTGTGCGGGGTGAATGTTTCAGTGTTACCGTAGCCTCCTATCGTGTCGTTTCTCATACCAGACCGGTGCCTGTACTTTAAAGCGCTTGATTGTGTTGGTCAACTCTTAAACGGGTTACCCCTTAAAGGCCACCTCCGTCCAAACACCTAATCTGGGTATATGGACGCCATAGAGGGTGCTTCCCAGCTCATAACCTTTGCAAGTCATTCCGGCATACCTTGCTCATCACGTTCCAATGGCGCCCATTCATCTAAATGGGTGACGTGGTGCTACGTTTCCTTGCACCATCTTCTTCTACTTTTTTTTTTTGCCCCTATAGGAGGTCAATGGTCTCTTTTTCCATACTTTGGATTAAGAATATCATTCCAATTTCTTTAGTCCAATACATTCCCTTTTCTCGTACCTATTAAGGACTATTTGGGGTCAGAATGACCATACTGTCACCTCGTAGGTTGTTTTGGTCTCAAATTTTGTCTCTAAATGTTCGTAACTTCACCGGTTCTTCTTTCGCCTGTTACATTTTTGTACTTGTGAAGAAATATAGAACGTTGCGTGCCACGTGGCTGAGACTTGCGGACTGTTTGCCAATAGTGGTTTCCTTTTATACGGCATTGCACCCAATTTTACACAGACGTCCCAAATATTTGCACACTCATCCTATTAGGAGCTTCTCATCACTCCCGACACTATTTCTTGTTGACAGGCATGAGCTAAAATAATGGAGTCTGACATGGTTGCACTTGACTGTACGGACAATGAGCTTTGTCCTTCAATAGTGTTAATAGAGTCATTAGCCATGATGTTATAATGCAGTAGTCATTGTTGATTGAGGCCAACACCCTTTTTTTTTTTTTTTTTATCTCATCTCGCCGGTATTTTGTGTGGCTCAGTCTTCCAGCCCACCAGGGCAATAGTGTCCGACATTAGCCCTGCTGCCCATTGACACATTGGGGAAGTAACAGGGTTAACTCTTTACTGACTGACAAACAATGCTGAGCTATGCAGCCTCCCTCTCTTTATTTTTGCTCTCCTGTCCGGTGCACTAATGCTAATCCTGCTCCAAATTGTTTTATTTTCAATAGGACTTGTTCCATGTTGTACTGCTTTAAAATTCAACTGATCAATAAAAGCTCAATAATGCATCCAAACCTGGGTTGTGTGTGTCGGGATTGTGTGTTCGTCATATGCTGTCTTGTGGGCGAGAGGAAACCGGTGTCTCTCTCCATTTATAGGGCTCTACATACCGTGTTTCCCTGAAAATAAGACAGTGTCTTATATTAATTTTTGCTCCTAGAGATTCCCTAGGTCTTATTTTCAGGGGATGCCTTATTTTTCCATGAACAAGAATTCACATTTGGGTGATGGTCACACGGCTTATTCACAGCGTAATTGCGGGACGGATTTCGCCCACAATTACGCTGCGTGTGATTGGGGAGGGGGGGGCAGCTCACCGGCCCCATAGACATTCATTATCCACAGCGCGTATACCACCGTGATAGTTGACATGCGACTTTCTCCCCGCTCGCCGTATTTCGCGAGCGGGGAGAGGAAACAGAATCCATAGTTCTCTGAGAACTGTGGATTACTGTAATGACTGGGATGGATTTCACCCGTAATTCGTGCAGTACGGCGTGAAATACGGGCTGAAATTCGTCCCAAAATAAGCCGTGTGAACAAAAATTCCACATTTATTGCTATACTGTAGTCCTGTCGTCACAATCAGCAGAACCAGCCAAACTGACTTCCATCAAGAATTTCCTGCGACTCTATTTCCATGTACAACAATCTATGGTACATTTACCAATCCCGGTATCCATGAACAAAAAGCAACATTTATTCAATGACCGTTATGCCATCATAACTTTCCAAACCCTGAATTACTTGTGACTCCATTTGTTTTAGAAGCATTGGCCCCAATCGCTCATGTCTAGCAATAGCACTTTCCTTAAATGAGCACCTCTTATCCAGGTAGTCTCCCAAACAAGGTAAAACCTATCCAAATGATCTGCTAGTGTTAATGGATGTCGTGGGTTGAGCTGTAGTAATGACTGCTGCTAGGTCTTCTTTTCAGGGTAGGCCTTATATTTCTAAGCTTGGAAAAAAAATCGCACTAAATCTCAGCAGGGTAGCAGGTTGCATTTGAAGCCACACCCCCCTTCTAATCCAGCCACACCCATGTTGGCAACAGTCACGCCTCCTTGTCAAGTGAGCTGCAAAGTGCCAAAGGACGTGTTTACACAATTGATTTTACTATAGGAAAAATCCGTTGTGAAATCCACAGCTGAGGTATTAGGAGATGCCACTGACTTTCACTTTGTAGCAGCAAAATTCCCCACTGTGTTTGGTGGTCCGATTAAAAACCCCCACAAATTCCTTAAGGCCTTTTTCAAGGCTTAATTGCGGGACTAATTACGCCCCGCAATTACCCATGTGGACGGGAGCGGGAAATGAGTGGGGGGGGCGGGACTTTGCCGACCCTTGCTTAATTGCCGCGGGGTTACGCCGCTTTTAATTTTAATGTCAATTATCTCCCCCCCGGGCGGGGAGAGGAGACGAATCCTAGTTCTCTATAGAACTGTGATTACCGATGACTGGGCCTTTTCGGCCCGTAATTGGCCAATTCGGACCGAAATACGGCCCATTTTAAGCCGTGTGAACATGGCCTAAGGGTGTATGTAGCAGGCTCACATGATGAGTCTGCTCCATGTGTATCAGGTGGCAGCTGTTGATCACAGCTGGTAACCACCGCTAATAGCAGGGAATAGAACCAGCCCCAATCCCTGCTATTAACACCTTAGACGTCTAAATATATGAGGAATGGGGCTGCTCATAAAAGTTTTCAAGTCCCAACCATACTAAAATGGTACCAATAAAAGTTCACTAAAGTCTACAAAAAATGAACCCTCACCCGGTCCATAGGTGGAAGTATAAAATGGCGTAAAAATCTAAAAATTTGACTTTTTAGTACTGTAAAAAAAAAAAAAAAAAAACTTACTGAAACCTTACATATTTGTTATTGCTGTGATTGTATTAACCTGCAGATAACGCATCAGAATGAACGGCGTAAAAATAAATACTCGGCAAAACATGACGTACATTTCTTCCCACTTCAGAAATTTATTTTTTGTGGTTTTCCAGTATATTCTATGGTTTGGTAAATGACACCTTTATGAAGTATATCCTGTCCCGCAAAAAAAACAAGTCCATATAGAACTATGTAGATGGGGAGGGGAATAAAAAAAAAAAAGTTATGACTCTTAAAGGGGTTGTCTCATCTTGGTTTCAGAGAGCAAAGCAGCATGATTTCATTCATGCATCCTGTTACTTCCTGGTCAAGCTGTCTGTAATTAACATCTGAGCTCCATGTATTCAGACCTCTGCTAATTAGCTAAACAATCACCTTCTCTAAGGTCCAGAGAATCTTGAGCTAAAGTAAACCTTCGTAATTAGTGTCTTTTGTCTGAAAGATCAGATAACACACAAGCTCTCAGGCTGCCGGCAGTTCTGTGCTGGGACCTGTGTGATGACATCACTCCCTGCTATCAGATAAGACAAACAGATTGGTCACTAGAGAAACCAGAAAGCCCTCAGAAGGTGATAAAATTATTTATAGAGCCTCAACAAAAAAATGAACAAAGCAATATATTTGGGAAACCTCTTCATTTAGTGTTCCCTACATGTTGAAAGCTCATCTGTCGTGAGACAACCCCTTTAACCCCTTAAGCCGAACGCCTGAAAAGTAGTTAATGACAGAATTTTTTTTTTGTTTTTGCCTCGTTGCATTTCAACAGTTGTAACTTTTTTTTTTTTTCTTTTTTTTTTCATGCGCACTCATTGGATGTGGCCTCGTTTTATTCGTGACAGTATTTGTACTTTAGGGGGAAAATTTTAAGGTCACTTATACATAATAGCAGTTTTTTTTTTTTATCTACCAAATATCAGTTGGCACACGTAAGACTAAATAAAACCCAAGGTATATGTAAAACCTACTCTTAGTTACAGTATTTTCTGGATTCAAAGAATTGTATGAAGCTGCGACCCAGTTTTTCAAATACCATGAGGATTTTAATTAAGTCATAAGGGTGCCACTCGATATTTGTTAGATATATGCTGATTGCCTCTTTAGTGTGCAACCAATTGCTTAACGTTTTTTCAGAATATATTTAGATGTGCACACTTCAGATATGTTTTTTTGTAGTTTCATATGAGATTGGTAATCTCATTGGCTTAGCTGCTACACGCTGCCCTCTTTTAACCAGTGCAGATGTCCCGCAGTTGGTGGTTCCTACTCATTCCCCTGAAATTGCTTCTGGATTGACGCCTAAGTGGACGTGAAGTATCTTTAGTGTAGGGACTCACCCTCTGGGATCCCCTTATGACGTTTTGTGGGGTAGACTTAATACAATCGTTGATCTTATACTGTAAACTAAGAGTCCCCAGGTTTTTCATATACCTAGAGGTTTTATTTAGTCCTTTAGTGTGCCACTGATATTTGTTAATATATCTATTCTGCCTTTTAGTGTGCACACTATGCTTACTTTTCAGAATATATTTTAGATGTGCACAGCTTCAGTATTGTTTTGTAGTTTCATTTGAGATAGGTAATCTCATTGGCCTGCTTGCACACGCTGCCTCTTTTTATCCAGGTGCAGATGACCCAGTTTGGTGGTTCCTACCATTTACCCTGAAATTGCCGTCTGGATTGACGCCATAGTGGAGGAAGGTATAGATTTAAGTTGGTTGAGGTCGACTTGGTCACCAGCTCGGGTGATCCCCTTACAGTGTTTGGTGGATGAGTCGTAATACAATCTTATAGATCAAATACTGTAGAACACTAAGAGTCCCCGGTTTTTCATACTACCTAGAAGGTTTATATTTAGTCATTAGATGTGCCCCTGATATTTGTTAGTATATATTCTATATGCCCTTATTTAGTGTGTGCAGCTATGCATCCTTTTCCCAGAATGATATTTTAGATGTGCACAGCTTCATATTTTTGTAGTTTCATTTGAGATTGGTAGAATCTCATTGGCTTGACTGCACACCGGCTGCACTCTTTTAAACCAGTGCAGGATACCCGTTGGTGTTCCTACCATTTCCCTGAAATTGCAGTCTGGATTGACAGCCTAGTGGAGAAGTATATTAGTGTAGGGACTCACCTGCTCTGGGACCCCTTGACGTTTGTGTGGAGGTGAGGCTTAATACAGATCTTTGATTCAAATACTGTAAAACTAACAGTCCCATGGTTTAGTTCATATACCTTGAGTTTTATTTAGTCTTTAGTGTCCACTGGAAATTTGTTAGATATATCTATAGCCCTTTTTAGTGTGCACTATTGCTTTACGTTTTCGAGAAGATTCTAGATGTGCACAGCTTTCAAGTATGTTTTCTAGTAGTTCATTTGAGATTGGTAATCTCATAGGGCTTGGCCTTGCACACGCGGGCGGCCCTCTTATTTAACCAGTGCAGAATGACCCAGTATATGGTGGTTCCCGCTACCCATTCCCGCGCTTGAAATTGCAGTCTGGATTGACTCCTGAGGTGAGGAGTCCTATTTAGTGTAGTGTACTCACCTGCTCTGACTGGGATCCCCTTGACGTTTTGGCAGGTGAGTCTTAATACAATCTTTGATCAATACTGTAAACTAAGATCCGCAGGTTTTTCATATACCGAGACAATGATTAATCCACGAGTGGTGGGTACAGCGATTTACATTTGGGCTGCTTCAGTTGGACGATGCTGCTGATGCTGAATGGGCGACCATTTGTTGGCCGTGACATGGAGGCCAGGAGGTGAGACGGCTTGATGCGGGTATGCATAACCACTGAAAGGACAGATTTGGCGACGCAGTTCGTTACAGAGAATGCACGGGCCCTGACCCAGCGATGAGCAGGCTTACAGTCCTGCAACGGCGATCCGCAGGCATGCGTGTGTTCGCCTCACTGGAAGGAGCACCTTCTCACGATACCTCTAACCTCCATGTGCAACCCACCCCTCTTTGCTCGCTACCCCCACTGCGATTAGCTCCATGTTCAAAATATAAAAATGTGAGAAGGTGATGGAATTAAGTTTTGGAAGTCTCTTATTAAAAGAACGTCAAACTCACAGGCTATTCTCAAATCCTCTAATCAAACCAAAATTGCTAGGTTCAATATAACGGCAAGGTGTCTATCAACAAATCTGGACTGGGTAAAAGTTGCATAGTAACACGATCTGAGTTATGTATTCGTATAATACAAGGTAATTTTTGCCCTTTCAAATTCACCTGTGTGGACTATAGAATTGCGGTATCAAATTTAAGTGGCCAAGCTGCCTCATGAACATAAGCTGTAGTGCGGTAAAGACAAAAAACACATCTGTTATGTATTCGTCATAATACAAATAGTTTTAGCACCTTCAATTCACCTGGTGTTGACCTATAAAATTGCTTAATCAAATTGAAGTGCAAGCTGCCTCAATGAAGCCGCAAAGCATGCAGGCGCCAAAGTCAAAAAACAAGTAAATCCCTGTTATGATAGTCAGTATAATACAAGATATTTTTGGCACACTTTCATATTCACCTCTGGGGACTATAAAATTGCAGGATCAAATTTTGAAGTGCAAGTGTCTAACAACCAAATCTGAGAGACTGGCAAAATGCAAAAAAACACTTATCTGTTATGTATTCTATAATGACAAGAAATCATTTGGCACCTTTCAATTTCACCTGTGTGACTATAAAATAGCTGTATTTCAGATTTAAGTGCCGAAGCTGCCTCCAATTGAACCAAAGCTAGTAGTGTGCCAAAGTCAAAAAACACTATGAGGGTATCTGTTATGTATTCTAAAATACAAGATATTTTTGGGCACGCTTTCAATTCAACCTGTGGTTAATATAAAATTGCTGGATTCAAATTATAAGTGCAAGGTGTCTATCAACAAATTCTAGGACTGGGAAAAAGTGCAAAAACACGTATCTGTTATGTATTCCGTAAATACAAGATATTTAGGCACCTTTCAATTCACCTGTGGTGACTATAAAATTGCTGGATTCACAATTTTAAGTGCAAGTGTCCTATAACAAATCTGGGACAGGAAAAAGTGGCAAAAAAACACGTATCTCTTATGTATTCGTATAATACAATAAATATTTGAGAGGCACCTTTCAAGTCCCCTGCGGTGACCTATAAATTTGCTGAGTATCAAATTTAAGTGCAAGGTGGATATATCAGAAAGGTGGAATGGGGCAAAATTGAAAAATGAAACACCATAACTGAAATGTATAGTCTGAAAATAAAAGTGATTTTGCCCCTTAACAGAAGGAGACCGTGCAGTTACAATAAAAGATGATGATCCTAATTTAAGTTCAGGCGCCCAATAAACAGGAATATTTCAATTAGAAAACTGTTAAGAATAAAGCTATTGCAGTGCGAATGTCTACTCTAAGTCTTGTGGAAGCTTTATCCAATATTCTTTATAGAGCTTGTCTGTGCGTTCAGCTACGCGCGGGCCCCCCCCCCCCCCCGCTCCCCACGTGACTTTACAGGCGGTAGATGCTCCTTTAAAATTCACTAGCTAACTACATAAAAATCTTCCTAATCCTCTTAATCAAACCTACAATTAGTAGAGGTTCGCAGCTAATAGTAAGAGGTTGTCTCGTGTAAGAAATAAATAAATTCGCTGAGCTGAGTTGGACACACGCAGAGCGCACATCCTACTGCTAAAGATGTTGAGAGACACTGAGGCTGAACATGAATGCTGTTCTATGTAAAAACGAGGTCATATGATTTTTTTTCCAGCCAAGCGCAACCAAACAAATCCCAGTCATGACGTTGCACACACATCTCACCCCTGCTCTATTCTGTAAGCTGATTTGCTGGCCGCCAAAATGACAGGAAGCGCCGAAAATGGCGCGATCTTAATAGATGATGCACAGATTTTAACCTAAATTATCGCATGATCTAAAAAATCCAATCACCATATAAACTGTGCCGATGTCAACTTTGTCGATAATAATTGCTCAACACTAAAAAACACCTATTTAAAAGTTATATGGATAATAAAAAGGTGGGTTTTGCACCTATGAAATACATCTGCAGTTACTAGCAAATTACTGTATCTTAATATAAGTACAAGGTGGGTCTTTGAACAAAACTGGGCTGCGCCAAAGTGAAAAACACCTATTTAAAAGATATACGGATAATAAAAGGTGGATTTTGCACCTATGAAATACACCTGCAGTTACTAGCAAATTTCTGCATCTTAATATAAGTACAAGGTGGGTCTTTGAACAAAACTGGGCTGCGCCAAAGTGAAAAACACCGATTTAAAAGTTATACGGATAATAAAAGGTGGGTTTAGCACCAATGAAATACAACAGCAGTTACTACAAAATTTCTGTATCCTAATGTAAGTACAAGGTGGGTCTTTGAACAAAACTGTGCTGCACAAAATAAAAGGTTCAATTTCACCTCAGGTGCGAGGTGTGCTGGCCAAAAACTGGTAAAAAAAAAGCCATTTCATTGCAGGTTCAAAGCAGAGTCTGAGCTGCACAATATACACTCTCCTTTCAAAAGCTTGCCTGCCTGTCTGTCTGTGTCCGCCCGCACTTCCCCCCCGTGGCTGTACAGCGCTAGATGCTTCTTTAAAAGTCTCTATCTAACTAACTTAAGAGCTGAAATTCTCTAATCTACCTATGTTCTAATGTTCACAGCTAAAAGCATAGTTGTCTGTATGAATAAAGAGAGCTGTGTCTCTGAGATGAGCTGAGCTGTATTGAGAGAGATCTAGCACACGTCCTGCTCTAGTGAGAGACACTGAAACACTGATGAAGAACAGGAAACGCTGTTCTATGCAAAACGAGGTCATGTGATTTTTCCAGCCAATGACAACCATACATATCACAGTCATGACGTCGCACACCCAGTTCACCTTGCTCTATGCTCTAAGCTGATTTGCTGGCCGCCAAAATGACAGGAAATGCAGAAAATGGCGCGATAGTAATAGATTGTGCGCAGATTCTCACCTAAAATATCGCGTGATCGGAAATTTCCGATAAACCTAAAAATCGTGCCGATTTCAACTTTGTCGATTATAATCGATCATCCCTATTAACGACTCCAGACTCAAGTTGCTGCTGATGGAGCTGGTACAGCTCCTACCCTTGCCACCCTCCAACATCAGCCATGGCAGTGGTATGTGAGCACTGAGGAACCCCCCAGTCAGACCTGCGAGAGGATGGACGATGGTGCACATAGGCAGTGGCCAACTGACTACACACGATGTCTCTAAAGTACTTGAGCTTGTCTTCCCTCTCTGCAGGTGATAAAAAGGCCCCCATTTTGGACCGTTAGCGAGGGTCCAAGAGGGTGGAAAGCCAGAAGTCATCCATCTGCTGGATGGTGACTATTCAGCTGTCACTATCCAGGCAAATCAGCATGCAGCGGACCATCTGCGCATGAGACTCTGAGAGACTCCCTGCCCCCATCTCCACTGCATACTGCCACAGTGTGTCTGGGTCATCTTCCTCATCTCCCTCTATCTCTTCCGGCTGATCCTGCTCCTCTTCTCCTGTCACCTGGGTAGAAAAACCACTCATTGCTTGTGCTCCAATGTCCTCCTCCTCCTTCAGTTCAGCCCCCACTGGACTCCTGTGGCCATGAGATGTAGTCACCACGTCTCCAGTCCCCTGACCAGAAAGATTTTGCAGCATCTGTTCCAGGACATGAAGCAGTGGAATGACGTTGTCAATCCCGTAGTCCTGGTGACTGACAAATAACATGGCCTCCTCCAAGGGCCTGAGCAAACGGCAGGTGTTACGCATGAGCTGCCACTGGCTGATATCAAAATTACACAAGGGAGTACTCCTGTCCATTGGATCATCAAGAAATTTTTAATGGCCTTTCTCTCTTCATAGAGTCGGTCCAACATATGGAGACTGGAATTCCAACAGGTGGAAACTTTGCATAACAACCTATGTTGGGGGAGGCCGTTCTGCTGCTGCAGCTCAAGGAGGGTGTGCTTGGCGGTGTAGGAATGGCTGAAGTGCATGCAAAGTTTCCGGGCCATTTTAAGAATGTCTTGCAGATGGGTGGAAGACTTGAGGAACCGTTTGGCAACCAGATTAAACATGTGTGCCATGCAGGGCCCATGGCTCAGTCCTCCTTGGCGCAGCGCGGACACCATGTTCTTTGTATTGTCTGTCACCATTGTTACAATTTTCAGTTGTCGCAGAGAAGGCCACAAATTGATTTCGTCTTTCATGACGCAGAGCAGTTCCTCCCCTGTGTGACTTTGTTCGCCCAGGCAAACCAGGTGTAGAACTGCATGACACCGGCATTCCCTGCACATGTGGTATGCTGGAGGAGCCCTAGGACTTGTCGCCTATCTCAATTGTTCTTATCTCAAAACACTCTTAAGTCAAGATGCCCTTAGTCAAGGTACCACTGTATAGTGAATATGAAACTTCATTTGGTCTGTTGCAGCCTATGGTTACATTGTGTTTATTCTGCTGTATACATCTGAATACCTTTTTTGCAGGTATTCAAACATAAATGTGTGACATAGTGAACATTTCAAAAGTGTAAAAAGCCTAAGAGATGAGCATTAAGATTTTAGATGCTTTACACTATAACAAAGTTATTACATTAATCTACTGTATGTATGCGCTTGTGAAGCCTATTTTGTAATGATATAAAATATGCTGCAGTACTAAAGATGTTACAATTCAGTTTACAGAGCTGTTTCAGAAATTTTATGTTGGGTGTAATTATTTATTTGCTGATCAGATCCATTTTTAAGGCATCAGCAGCCTAAAGTTGAGTTTTTTACCTGTTTTTGCATATAAGCAAGTCATCAATGGCTGTCATAATAGAAGTAAATATTTTGTAATAAATGGCAAAGATCTTGCTTTACTCATCTAAAACATTTCCATTAGCAGGAGCCAAAATACAACATCAACAGCAAAGAAGTGCTCCGATGTAATTGAAAATCTTAAAATGAGGGATGCAAATCATTAAAACATAATTATCTAAAGAATGTGGAGCATTGATGAAGAAGTCAACTATGTGAAAAAGTCTTTTCATTCCAAATAAAATACCAATAGTCAAAATGAAATGTCAACAAAATTACCCCAAAATGATGGATTATAGAGAAGAAATAACATCGCAAGTATCAAATTAATTCCTTTCCTGAAATTTATGCGTGGCACTGAAAAATCTTAAACTCTCCAATCTCGTTGTTTTTAAAAGCAAAGTACTGTATGCAAAATATGTTCATTGATTGCATTTTAGTGCTAATCTTCAGCAGTTAATCTGACGCTGCAGTAATTAGCAAGATAAATGTCTTCATAATGACTGCATTGCTGCTGACTTTCATCGCGGTGTCAACCATAATACATATACCACAACTTCCAATGGGCATAATGCTAAACAGATGGTATGAGTTATTCTGTTGCTATTGGCTCTTTGTGTTTTTAAATTACAAAATGTTCAATATTATATATTTTGCCTATACAGTTTAAAGAGTTTGTGTAGCTCCAATCTTTTTTGCCCAATCTCATATTTGAATATAGTTGCGAGACAGTTGCAAAGGCAACTGCTGACACTCAGCAAGTATCATGAACACATAGGGTAGGACAAGTACACTGTACTGGCTGGGCACTGGATAACTTGGACATAAAAGATGGCGGCTGCAAAAATTCTTTCTTTTCCTAGTTTCTTTTTTTCTACACCCTAATTTAAACCAGTGGTATATATCTTCTTGAGACTAACCCCTTTGTAATAGTTGGAGAGGTAATGAAATAGACCTAAAAATTGTTTTAGTTGCCATAGCCTCTTTGATGGTGTCTTGGTAGAAGATGGTTAGAAGATGATCTGGAGGATAAAGTAGGGTCTGAGATAGAGGAAGGCAGGTGGCCAGATAGACAGCAAAAGAGTTAAACCGGTGTTGACCTATGTGAAGCAACACAGGCCTAAGAATAGCTCTTGTGAAGAGAACAGGAGACTCAAAGGTTTTACATCGATAAATATTGTTATACTTCTGTGATGTTGCATTTTAGAAATGTTTTAGCTATAGCATCACTTAATGGAATGCAGCCATTAAGCTTATGTGCTTTATCTGAGTTCAGTAACTATCAAGACTAATGTGGGATGTATGTAAGAAAGAATGAAGTAATTATTTGAATTAAAGTGGTTTGCGATTGTCTTCTTTTGAAGGAAAAACACTCGAGAGAATTACGCTATGTTACAACCATATTGATCTGTCACAGAAAAGTCATGATTGTTTTTTATTTTTTTATTTTTTAACAAAGAAAAGTAATAATTCCTGATTTTCTCCAATGGCAACAGAATCCCCAGATCTTCTAGCTATGTGTTCCATTTTACAGGTTATGTCTATACAGTATATTGAGGACTGTCACGACTGTCACGACTTAGGTATGGATTCCACTAACATTTAGATGGCAAAATATGAACTGAAAATAGAGTAGTTTATACATGTTTCAGAAAACATTTATGTGAAATAAATTAACCTTTTGGCAAATATCCCACTGGGACATTAACTAGCCAGATTCTAGAGCAGCTACAAATAGCGTTTATCTGTCTGTAGAACCCAGCAAATGAATGCATTACACTGACAACCCATTGATTTTAAATTAGCACTATGTAATTATTGATTTTCACTCTGATGGTAATGCAGGGGAACGGAACACTTGCTGATAGACCTCCTGAAATTACAACAGTTAACTTGGGGTTCAACAGTACTATGACCAGTGTTTATCATGTAAGGATACTTGTGGAAAAAGAGGATAACTTCTTTAAATGTAAACTTCAACTGCCCCACATTATAGTTAACCATACATAAAAATTGTTGGCTAAAAAGTCAGAACAAGACCATTTCCTGCTGATTGACAACAAATACCTGTCAAAAAGTTGATCTATTATGTTTTCCATCATTGTTGGGTGCTGTAGTTGAAAACATGCCAAAAGATAGGTCTATATTATATCAATTGCTACAACTGCATAAATAAAAATGTATTACTGTTGTCTGTTTTTTGTGCACAGCCAAATGAATGGGCATATCTGCCCCAGATTAAGGTAAATCAGGTAGTTCAGGTAGAAGGTTTTAGTTTGAGTTTTAAACTCATATAGGACCTAATATTGTTAACACATTCACAAACAATTGTAACTCTTTATAAATGGACTGTAGACATACTGAATTTCTTAGAAATTATCATAAATTGAGACCCTTTTAGACTAATCATACCTCCAAAAAATAACCCTGCACTTGACAAAGTGTATGGCGCTGCCTAAGCTGTTGAAACCTTCTTAGCAGACCCAAAACTATCTCCAGGTTGACCAGACACATCACAACCAACAGTGAGCTGTTTAAACTAAGACACAACTGCACTTTTAACCAGAAAAATTATCAACAAAGACTCCCCAGCAGACTCAAACCAGTTTCCAGGATGAGTAGTAGAAAACAACGTTTTAAACCACACACTCAAACAACAAACATTTAAATGAAATAGACCAGTTCAAAGTTGAATTGTTCTGCTATTTTTCTATAACCTGTAAACACTCAAAGCTGTTATAGGGTTCCTTGACCTCTTAAAGGGGATTTCTCATCATGTAGTCACAGCCAGTGTAAGACTCACACTTCCTGGTTAGGCTGTAGTTGTCTATATAGCAATGATTGGCATATCAGCTCTGCTATTTCTGTAAAATCAGGAGTACACAAAACTACAGAGCACTGAAGAGGGAAAACGTGTTTTTATCTTAAACCAACAAAATTCTGTTCCTAGATGTTACACACAGCAGGGAGTGACATCACCATGGACAGCAGCTTCCAACAATCAGGTAAGAGAGAAGAGAAAGAGATGGTCGGTAACTAAGAGAAACTTGTATGTACAAAGAAGAGATAACATCTATCTTATCTCCTCAACAAAGCTCCATAAACACAGCAATGTATTTGATAATGGTCTCCATTTACCTTTCCCCACATAGTGAAAACTTAAAATTGAAATGTTAATTCAATTCCTTCCTTTCTAAAAAAAAAAAAGGACATCTTAGACAGATGTAGAGGATACATTTAAATGAGTGTTTTTTTCCCAGTAAATACATAAAAATACTGCAAAACACATTAATGTGAACATCGTCTTATGTAGTCTGAGGCTCATCTGGGAAATCTACGGTTGCATTTTCCTGGCTGCTGATATGGGGTAGGTAAATATATTTCTCACTTATTATATCTGTTGGTGGATCTCCTTAATAAAAAATCAGATTAACTGGATATTTTCTTTTCAGTTTTATCCACACATAATACAAATCATTATAAATTGTACATTTAAAATGTCAAAAAAAATTATAAGTTGTACATTGCAAGATAGCAGCTGGAAAAGTCTGTAAAGGTATATAAATCCCAGCCACGTTCTTGGCATATACTTGGAGATGCTCAGACATGTCCCCGAAGTAAGAAGCCTTGGTGAAATAAAAAGCCAATTATATAGGTGTCAACTGCATCAGGCAGTTGACACATGTTTAAGTGTTAGTATGGCTTCCAGCCATTCCGGGACGGTTTTTCATTGGGAGTAAGCAAAGCGTTGGGTGGGTGCTTACTCCCCTATGTAAGTCAGCTGATTAGGTGTGGCTACAACAATGGACTGACCATTTGGTCTTGAGAAGAGCTACGCTGGAGGAAGCCAGTGTCAGACACATTACTTTCTGTTTGTTTCTGCCAGGTGTCAGTGAGAGGGATTTGCCTGTTTAGTTGGTGCTCAGACGAGCAGGCTTTTTGTTTATGCTGTGCATGTTTTTCATACATGTATCTGCTTTGCTAAAAATAAAATATGGGCGGACCTGTATTTACACCAAAGTATTCGGTGACCCATTGCCATGTGCTGGAGGGACACTTGGGGTTGGAAAAAAACCAAACAGTGGGTGGAGTGGAACTTCTACTGGCCAGACATCTATAGGACAGTGGGGGAATTTTGCCAATCCTGCCCGGAGTGCCTAGACCCCATTTCCGGAGCCAACTGATTACTCTGCCTATAATTGAAGTGCCCTTCCATTGAATTGGCAAGAATCTGATCTGATATGATATCGACCAGGGAACATCAGCATATCTTGGTGGTGATGGATTATGCCACCTGCTACTCAGAGGTCATTCCCCTTAGAAACACTTCCTCTAAAGGGATAGCGAAGGAACATTTCCATATGTTCACCCGTGCAGGGATCCCAAAGGACATCCCAACTGATTTATGTCCAAAGTGACCAAGAATTATGTCGCCTTTTGAAAATTACGCAACTTTGTACCTCCGTATATCATCCCCAGACCGATGGTCTGGTGGAGAGGTTTAACAAAACTTTAAAAGGGATGTTAAAAAAAAGGTTGTGGATAAGGATGGTAGGGACTCGGACTGCCTGTTACCTTACTTGATCTTTTCAGTACGAGGATTCCCGCAGACATCCATGGGGTTCTCTCTATTCAAGCTCTTATAAGGAAGACATCCCAGGGGACTCCTAGACATAGCTAGAGAGACCTGGGAACTGGAGAATACCCCATGAAAAAGTGTGATCAAACACATAGTGGAAATGCATATTGGATCACGGCAGTCATGCCCATAGTGAGCGAGAACATGCAGCAGGCCTCGGAAACACAGGCCAGAGTGTATAACAGGACAGCAAAGGTCCGAGTGTTTCAGCCAGGTGACAGGGTGCTCGTACTAGTATTAACAGTGTAAAGCAAGTTTCTAGCATAGAGGCAAAGTCCCTACGAGATCAGCAAAAGGGTTAATGAAGTAAAATATAAGGTGTTCTAGCCAGGGAAAAGGAAACCCTATCACATTTACCATCTAAATCTCATCAAGCCCTGGAAGGACCGTAAAAATCTGACGGCCTTAAGAGGGCACATAGAGGCCCAAAATAAGGAATAATTCCCTGTCCATATTTCAGAGTCCTGGTCAGAGGTCAAAAGGCAAGAGGTCAGGGTACTGTTAAGACTGTATAGAGTTCCCGAAACCCAGAGACAAGCAATCTCTGAAGAGGTGGGAAAAATATTAGCCCTTATGGGTGACAGAGAAGTCAGAAAAGTGGGAAGTCGTGCTCCAATGTGATCATTCCCAAACTAGATGGCAGCTTGCGGTTCTGCAACAACTTTCACAAGTTAAATGTAATTTAGAAATTCGATGCCTACCTCATGCCAAGGCTCGACGAACTGATTGAGAGGTTGGGACCTGCTAGGTATATGACCACATTACACTTTACCAAAGGGTATTGCAGGGTACTATATAAGGTTTGTACCAGGTTTTGTCTCAATAGCCACCCCTCTTACAGACCTCACCACAGAAACAAAGTCCACCATGGTAAAGTGGAACCAGGAGACTCAACAAGCATTTCAGAAGCTGAAGGAGATACTCTGAAAGAGATCCATACTAATCACAAGTTTTAGGAGATAATTCATAGTTCAGACAGATGCCTCAGAAGTGGGCTTTGGGGCGGTCCTGTCTCATCTAGTTAATGGGGAAGAACATCCTGTTGTATAACTTAGCCGGAAGCCGAGAAAAACTGCTCGATAGTAGAGAGAGAATGTTTGACTCTCACGTTACTATCTAGTGGGGAGACAATTCAGGGTGATCACAGATCATTCCCCTATAAAATGGATGGCCCAAAATAAAGGGAAAATTGTGAGGGTGACACGGTGATTCTTGGCCATACAGGATTTCAAATTCTGTGTGGAACATCATCCCGGCAGCAGATGGAAAAGCCTGTAATATATATACAGTACAGATCAAAAGTTTGGCCACACCTTCTCATTCCAACAGTTTTCTGTATTTTCATGACTATAAAAATTGTAGATTCACACTGAAGGCATCAAAACTATGAATTAACACTTGTGGAATGATATACTTAACAAAAAAGTGTGAAACAACTGAAAATACGTCTTATATTCCAGGTTTTACAAAGAAGCTACCATTTGCTTTGAATACTGCTTTGCACACTCTTGGCATTCTCTTGATGAGCTTCAAGAGGTAGTCACCTGAACTGGTTTTCACTTCACAGGTGTGCCCTGTCAGTTTTAACAAGTGGGATTTTTTGCCTTATAAATGGGGTTGGGAGTGGGACCATCAGTTGTGTTGTTCAGAAGTCAGGTGGATACACTGCTGATAGTCCTACTGAATGGACTGTTAGAATTTCTATTATGGCAAGAAAAAAGCAGCTAAGTAAAGAAAAATGAGTGACCATCATTACTTTAAGAAATGAAGGTCAGTCAGTCCGAAAACTTTGAAAGTGTCCCCAAGTGCAGTGGCAAAAACCATCAAGCTCTACAAAGAAATTGGCTCACATAAGGACCGCCCCAGGAAAGGAAGACCAAGAGTCACCTCTGCTACGGAGGATAAGTTAATCCGAGTCACCAGCCTCAGAAATCGCAGGTTAACAGCAGCTCAGATTAGATACCAGGTCAATGTCACACAGAGTTCTAGCAGCAGACACATCTCTACAACAACTGTTAAGAGGAGACTGTGTGCAGCAGGCCTTCATGGTAAAATAGCTGCTAGGAAACCACTGCTAAGGACAGACAACAAGCAGAAGATACTTGTTTGGGCAAAAGAACACAAGGAATGGACATTAGACCAGTGGAAATCTGTGCTTTGGTCTGATGAGTCCAAATTTGAGATCTTTGGTTCCAACCACGGTGTCTTTGTGCGACGCAGAAAAGGTGAATGAATGGACTCTACATGCCTGGTTCCCACCGTGAAGCATGGAGGAGGAGGTGTGATGGTGGGGGGGTGCTTTTCTGGTGACACTGTTGGGGATTTATTCAAAATTGAAGGAATACTGAACCAGCATGGTTACCACAGCATCTTGCAGCGGCATGCTATTCCATCTGGTTTGCGTTTAGTTGGACCATCATTTATTTTTCAACAGGACAATGACCTCAAACACACCTCCAGACTGTGTAAGGGCTATTTGACCAAGAAGGAGAGTGATGGGGTGCTACGCCAAATGACCTGTCCTCCACAGTCACCAGACCTGAGCCCAATTGAGATGGTTTGGGGTGAGCTGGACCGCAGAGTGAAGGCAAAAGGGCCAACAAGTGCTAAGCATCTCTGGGAACTCTTTCAAGACTGTTGGAAGACGATTATAGGTAACTACCTCTAATTCTCATCAAGAGAATGCCAAGAGAGTGCAAAGCAGTAATCAAAGCAAAAGGTGGTTACTTTGAAGAACCTAGAATATGAGACATATTTTCAGTTGTTTCACACTTTTTTGTTACGTATATAATGCCACATGTGTTAATTCATAGTTTTCATGCCTTCAGTGTGATTCTACAATATTTATAGTCATGAAAATACAGAAAACTGTTGGAATGAGAAGGTGTGTCCAAAGTTTTGGTCTGTACTGTAGATATATATATTATATATATAAATATATATATTATATATATATATATATATATATATATATATTATATATATATATATATATATATATATATATATATATATATATTATATATATAAATATAAAAATATATATACATATACATATAGATTATAAATATAAATATATATATACACATATATATACACATACACACCAGTCAGATTCTTGGCACCAAGGTAAGGAGCCTTAGTGAAATAAAAAGCCAGTTAAATAGGTGTCAACTACATCAGGCAGTTGACACACATTTAAGTGTTAGTATGGCTTCCAGCCATTCAGGGACTTCTTTTCATTGGGAATAATCAAAGTGTTGGGTGGGTGCTTACTCCCCATGTTCCACGCCAGGATTTATCTGGCCTCTATAAGTCAGTAAGTCAGCTGACTAGGTGTGGCTGCAACCCTGGACTAACCATTTGGTCCTGAGAGGAGTTACGCTGGAGGAAGTCAGTGTCAGACACACCACTTTCTGTTTATTTCTGTCAAGTGTCAGTGAGAGGGAATTACCTGTTTAGTAAGTGCTCAGACAAGCAGGCTTTTTGTTTATGCTGTGCATGTTTTGCATCCATGTACCTGTTTTGCTAAAAACAAAATACGGGAGGACATGTATTTGTACCAAAGTATTTGTCTTTGTCTCTTTGCCTAAAAAAGGACTTCTGCCATGATCCCAGGGATGTAAAAGCTCACAACATATAAAATATCATATTATGTTTCTGATCTCCAAATTAGATTAAGAAATATATAAATGGTAAAAAATGTTAATGAATTAATAATAATCTATTGAATAAAAAGTAGAGCATGGTTTGAAATCTTACTTACTAGAGAGTTACTGGAAACTATGGCTTTATGATGCATCACTATATTCTGAACCATGACACTAGAAGATACGAGTTTCACAACCCTATAAACTATCATGAAGATCACTGCAGACATGCATGGCCACCTCTCCATATGTGCCACACAAAGACTCCTATTCTGCCAATATATTGGGGTCTCAGAAATGCCATTAATATCTACCCATCCCTGCTACCACCACTGTTAGGATGGTCTCACAAACAGTATTTTTTTTTTATAAAACTCCCATGCAGTTTTTTTAAGCCACAGCCAGGAATGGATTTAAAGGAGTGCTATATATATATATATATATTATTATATATATATATATATATATATATATATATATTATATATATATATATATATATATATATATAGCACTCCTTTAAATCCATTCCTGGCTGTGGCTTAAAAAAACTGCAATATATATATAGTGCACTCCTTTAAATCCATTCCCGGCTGTGGCTTAAAAAAACTGCATGGGAGTTTTATAAAAAACACACACACACAATGGGGCCCATATATGGAGTAGCCCATGTTTAACCAATTACAGATAGAGCATTATTGGGTAATTTAAGTGTTTTAGCAAGGAGTATTTGATTGTGCTAAATGTTAGGTTTTTTTACTGGCATACTTTTTTATGTAGCGCATAGTAGGTTTTTGAATGAATTCGTTTTGTGAATGTAAAATTTAAAAACTCTTGCAATAAAAATTGCACAATCCACAAATATATGGCTAGGTTATCATCATCAAAATAAAATAGAAGTTAGTCCTTTGCTACATCATATGCATAATGAAACATCCATCAAATCATATGCATGACTGCATCAGTTGATGCATCAGTTGATTTAGTAAATATTGCCTGCAGGGGTCTTTTGTATTCAGACTCTAGAGGGGCACGAAGTAAGGTAGGGAATCAGATCTTAACATTTATGTTGTTTTATTTCTATTGTTTCCTAAATAATAGCAATAAATAACATGCTATTCATAGAATAACATTTCATAGTAGGAAACCTGGCTGAATAAAGATAAAGAAATGAGAAACAAGGTTAAAAGACATTACAAGACAGAAAGATGGATATAGACATTAATATTTATTTCTTTATTTTTGTAAAATTGGAACACACTCAACACGTACTTACAAGAATACTTTGAAAAATAATAAGCTTTAAAAGTAGAAAAAATCATCTGTAGTTGTCATTACTGACAATAGCTGATTGTTGTGCAAGCTTTAATGATATCTGTTGTGTCACCTACTGCTCCTGCTTACTGAGGTTTGGTAGGTAATTCCCCAACGATATAAAAGTCTAGAATAAAAATACATAATTTAAATGTATTAGAATCTCAGCAGATCAACACATAGGCTTCTATAAAGCATAAATCATATAAAAGAGTTTAATTTCTTATTGTTGTCAACATTTATTAAAAAAAAAAAACCACAAAAGAAATCAGTATAGACCAAGAGTGACATCTAATGGTACTAGAAATTTAATTACTGTGTTAGGTTTTCGGGGGGGAATGTTTCACTGAATAAAAAAATAGAAAATATCTTAATATGTTTGCTGCTGAAAGTCATTAAGATAGGTGTTTGGAAACAGTTTTGCCTTTGTAGTATAACAAACAAAATCTTTAGACTTAGATTGAAATCAGCAGTGGTTCCACAAAAGATAGCACTATTGGGAAAATCTGCAACAGGTTCTCCTGCTCCATAAATAAAAGGACTGCAGCCTAACACAGCCATGTTCCCCACATGTGCAATTCCTTTGTAGGAGTAAGACATAGTGAAAGACCCTGCCCCGAAAACCATTTGAATACAGCTGTCAGCCACAATGTCCCATCATTAAAGCCACTTAGAGACCAAATCACATCAGTACTGCATAACCCTGTGATCTTTTAGGTCATGTGTCTTCCATCTAGAATTATAAGTTGAAGCTTGTTGTTGTGTGTTTCCTAGTAGTTGCAGCACTATTACAACAGATAAAGCCAAATTACACATTTGACATATAATACATAAAACTCACTGTTAACACCCTAGGGGTGCCTGTCAAGGAATGTCCAGGATACTCCCAATAAAAGAAAAAGTTGGCAAAACTCCTTGACGGTGCTCCCATGATGCAGTTACAGAAGCTTGACCCACACTGGAAGCTGGCTGAAATGTACAGCAGAGTTCCAGCTTTAGTGGCCAGTATTGGAGCTAGCTCTGAACCCAGCCATTTAACCTGCCAGATGCCATGATCGATAGCAATCACAGAATCAGAAAGGAAATCAGGAGGGAGTGGAGGGTTGCCATGTCATCTGGAGGCCAAAAAAAAGAATGCACAGAGGCCTGCTAGATGGGGTCTAATAGGCAGCCTATCACAGGTTAGATGCATAACAGTAGAGAAATCCCCAAATCACCCACTTTCAAAGATATGCCTAAAATTTGGGTAGCACACAGGGAATTACACTGGGCTTTGCAAGTACCCAGAGAGAATACAATTTAAGTGCCTTGTATCCTTACTATCATTGGCAACCAATGTTAATTGAATGCAGCATAGTTGATAATGCTCTATTATGATTAGAGATGGGCGAATTTGTCAAAAATTCGATTCGGTTACTTCGCCGAATTTCCCGACAGAATTCGTTTCGGTCCGAATTACTTCGGGACGAATCACGTTAAAAAACAGCTATTTCCAGGCTGCACAGAGCCTGCAAGGTGCTGTAAAACGTTGTGCCATGGTTAAATATGCAGAGGGAGCTCGGTTTGGTCTTCCTACAATGTTGTGTTTTAGTATGACACGCACATCACTGCCTCCGCTCTGAGAATCGCTTCACTATAACATTCCCTGGGCACTTAAGAGGGCAAAACTGAACAAAAAGCTGAAGCGGGAATGTAGCCTGATAAAGTCATGCCAGCGAAAGCTGGAAAAAAACATGCTGAGAGCTCAGGTGGCAACATTAGTGACAGAGTGTGGAGGTGACGGCGGCAGCCACAGCAGCATGAGGTCAGCGAGTGGCACAATGACATTCTGGAGGTGGCAAAAACAGGAGTAGGCCACAGAGTAGCACAACGACACAGTGTGGAGCTTACGGCAGCAGTCACAGCAGCAGCATGAGGTCAGACAGTGGAACAATAACATTCTGGAGGTGGCAAAGACTGGAGTAGGCCACAGAGTGGCACAATGACACAGTGTGGAGGTCACGGCAGCAGCAGCATGAGGTCAGACAGTGGCACAATGACATTCTGGAGGTGGCAAAAACAGGAGTAGGCCACAGAGTGGCACAATGACACAGTGTGGAGGTCACGGCAGCAGCAGCATGAGGTCAGACAGTGGCACAATGACATTCTGGAGGTGGCAAAAACAGGAGTAGGCCACAGAGTGGCACAATGAAAGAGTGTGGAGGTCATGTCAGCAGCAGCATGAGGTCAGACAGTGGCACAATGACACAGTGTGTAGGTTACAGCAGCAGCCACAGCAGCAGCATGAGGTCAGACAGTGGCACAATGACATTCTGGAGGTGGCAAAAACAGGAGTAGGCCACAGAGTGGCACAATGACAGAGAGTGGAGGTGACGGTTGCAGCAGCATGAGGTCAGACAGTGGCACAATGACATTCTGGAGGTGGCAAAAACAGGAGTAGGCCACAGAGTGGCACAATGACAGAGAGTGGAGGTGACGGTGGCAGCAGCATGAGGTCAGACAGTGGCACAATGACATTCTGGAGGTGGCAAAAACAGGAGAAGGCCACAGAGTAGCACAATGACACAGTGTGGAGGTCACGGCAGCAGCAGCATGAGGTCAGACAGTGGCACAATGACATTCTGGAGGTGGCAAAAAAGGGAGTAGGCCACAGAGTGGCACAATGACACAGTGTGGAGGTCACGGCAGCAGCAGCATGAGGTCAGACAGTGGCACAATGACATTCTGGAGGTGGCAAAAACAGGAGTAGGCCACAGAGTGGCACAATGACAGAGTGTGGAGGTCATGGCAGCAGCAGCATGAGGTCAGACAGTGGCACAATGACATTCTGGAGGTGGCAAAAACAGGAGTAGGCCACAGAGTGGCACAATGACAGAGTGTGGAGGTCACGGCAGCAGCAGCATGAGGTCAGACAGTGGCACAATGACACAGTGTGTAGGTTACGGCAGCAGCCACAGCAGCAGCATGAGGTCAGACAGTGGCACAATGACATTCTGGAGGTGGCAAAAACAGGAGTAGGCCACAGAGTGGCTTAATGACACAGTGTGGAGGTCAAGGCACTAGCAACAGCAGCAGCAGCATGAGGTCATAGAGTGGCAAAATGACAGAGCGTGGAGGTGGCGGCAGCAGCAGCATGAGGTCAGAGAGTGGCACATTGACAGAGTGTGGAGGTGGATGGCAATACCAGTCCCTGGTAAAGATGGTGGTAGGCTGATGGAGAAACTGGCAGCAGATGTGTGGCATCAGGTGGGTGGCGGCATCAGAATAGTGAATGAGGCAGGTAGTTTGAACCCAGACTCATTTCTCACAGTTTGGGTGAGGCGTCATGGCTGATGTAGTCTGACGCCTAAGGCATTGGTGTGTGGGAATCGTGGCCGATCCACGCCTGATTCATCTTGACAAAGGTCAGTCGTTTCACATTTCCCGTGGACAAGCGGGTAACGATGGCCCCCGCCGCACTGAACACCCGCTCTGATGCCACACTACTGGCCGGGCAGGACAGCTTCTCCACTGCAAACTCGGCAAGTTGCGGCCACACATCCAGTTTGGCTGCCCAGTAGTCCAGCGGATCTTCTAACTGGGGTGGCAGAGTGCTGCCCAAGGTCCTGCTGCTGCTGCTGGCGACTGCCCTCCTCACTAGGCGGGTGAAGGAAGCTGCTCAACAGTGACTCCAGACTTAGGTTGCTGCTGTTGGAGCTGGTACTGCTCCTAACACCCTGCCTTCTCCCAGCAGCCGCGGCAGTATTACGTGAGCGCTGAAGAACCCCCCTGTCAGACCTGTCAGAGGAGGGATGATGCCGCACATAGGCAGCGGCCAACTGACTATGGAGGATTTCCCTATAGTATTTGAGTTTGTCCTCCCTCTTAGCAGCTGTTTAAAAGGCTCCCATTTTGGACCGGTAGCGAGGGTCCAATAGGATGGAGAGCCAGAAGTCATCCCTCTGCCGGAGGGTGACGATTCGGCCGTCACGAGCCAGGCAAATCAGCATGCTGCGGGCCATCTGCACCAGTGACTCCGAGGGGCTCCCTGCCTCCATCTCCACTGTATACTGCCACGGTGCTTGCGGGTCATCTGCCTCGTCTTCCTCATCTCCATCTACCTCCTCCAGCTGCTCCTGCTCCTCCTCTCTTGTCACCTGGGTAGAAAATCCACTCATTTCACCAGACAATGCTTCTGCTCCAATGTCCTCCTCCTCCTCTTCCATTTCAGTCCCCACCGGAAATGTAGTCACCACGTCTCCAGTCCCCTGCCTAGACAGATTTTTCACCATCTCTTCAAGAACATGAAGCAGTGGAATGAAGTTATTCATCCCGTAGTCCTGGCGACTGACATATAACGTCGCCTCCTCGAATGGCCTCACCAAACAGCAGGTGTCACGCATGAGCTGCCACTGGCTGACATCAAAGTTACACAGGGGAGTACTCCTGTCCACCTGGATCATCAAACAATCGTTAATGGCCTTTCTCAGTCGGTCTAACATGTGCAGGCTGGAATTCCAACGTGTGGAAACATCGCACATCAGAGTGTGTTGGGGGAGGCCGTTCTGCTGCTGCAATTCGAGGAGGGTGTTCCTGGCTTTGTAGGAATGGATGAAGTGCATTCACAGTTTCCTGGCCATTTTCAGAATCTTCTGAAGATCGGTGAAAGACTTCAGGAACCTTTTCACAACCAGATTGAACACATGAACCAGCAGTTCCTCCCCTGTGTGACTTTGTTCGCCGAGGCAAGCCAGGTGTAGAACTGCGTGGCACCGCTGTGCACTACACATATGTTATGATGGAGCAGTACTTGTGGAGGTTGAGATGATGGTGGTGGTGGAGGAGGAAGAGGCGGAGATTGGTGCAGGAGACGCAGTTTGGCAACGTGGAGGAGAAAGCGACGTCTCCTGTCCAAGTTGTTGGTGTGCCTGGGCAGAAAGCACATTCACCCAGTGGGCCATAAAGGACATGTACTGGTCCTGAGCGTAGTTACAGCTCCAGACGTCCGCGCTGCCGTGCACCTTGGAACAAACCGATAAGCTCAAGGACTGGCCCACCTTCTATTCTACATATTTATGAAGTGCTGGTACTGCCTTTTTGGAAAAGAAATTACGGCTTGGAACTCTCCATCTCGGCTCAGCACAAGCCATTTGTTCTCTGAACGGTGCCGAGTCCACCATTTGGAAAGGGTGGGACTGCAGTACCAAGTACTTGGACAGGAGCACGGTCAGCTTTTGCATCTCAGGACGGTTGGACGCATATTGTTGCCTCTTTGCAATTGCCTAGCTGAACGACTGCTGGCGCCATGAGTAGCGAGCAGCAGGAGCATCTGGACTGGGAGATGATGTCAAAGAGAAACAGCTCCCTTCTGCAGAGGTGGTGGAGCCTTGACTGGCTGCAATGGCATGCGTGCCACTGGGCGCTGCTGCTGCTGTTGCTGCGGTGGCAGGATGGACCACCACATCTGAGCCACGTTTCTCCCAGGCCACCGGATGGTGACGCTGCATGTGTTGACGCAGGGCCGTGGTGCCAACGTTAGCGCCCTGGCCACACTTCACTTTCTGCCTACAGATTCTACATATACCCATATTCGGCTCCTCCGGTGTCTTAGCAAAGAACTGCCACACCATCGAGTATCGGATTTTACCGCCAACACTCCACACTGAGTGACTACTGCCGCCGCTGCCTTGCTGAGCCCCTGTGCCACTACTTTCTTGGACCTGCGAAGCGGGTTTTTTACCCCGTGGCCGCTTGGCTCCCGACCTCACACTGCTGCTATCCTGCTGACTCACGGCCACATCACCCACTTGCTGGCTGCACCGCTGCCTGACGCGCAAGCTGACGCCCTCTTCTCCTGACGATGATGAAGCCTTTGCCTCACCGGACTCCCAAGTGCGGTCGGCTACATCATCATCTATTTGTGTTTCATCGTCACTGCTGTCTTCATCACCGGTCTTGGTATGCAGAGGCTGACCCCTCACAACATGACCAGCCATGCCACTCTCAACATCTATACTTTGCTGCCTACTGCAAGAAGCAGGGGATATTGGCCCCATTTCTTCGCTGCCAAGTAGCTGCTGACTGCCCTCCTCAAATTGTTCATCCTCGCTATATAGTGGCATTGAGCCCAGATCACATAGTAGATCTCTGGTTGAGGGAACCGGATGGGACAGAAGCGGGTTGAGGACAGGTGAGGGCCGCTGACCCGCTCCCGGGCCATGTCAACTAAGGGTTGTGTCTGACGTTCCCACCGACTCTTGGCTGGGGTTGTCAGATGTCATATGGGAGGAAGTGGATGACCTATTCAATTAAACAAGAACCCTTGGGTTGCTGAACAACACACGGCCGCTAGATGACAGCGGCAGTTGTGGCCTCACCTAGTGACCCCTGCTGCGACGTACCCTTGCTGTGCTGCGACCTGGGCCTGCTCCAGGAATGTTTGTGCCTCTGCCACTCGTAGGTGAAGAGCCTGCCACCTCTCTGTCTGACATACTGTTGGTTCTAAAATGTACAGACCCTGTTTGATGAAGATATCTGTATATGATAAATATACACCATGTGTTTTTGAATCCAAATGAACCCAGTAACAAGCTTGGGTAACCCTTGGATATGAATTGCGCTCCACAAATTGACAGGAAAAATGTACTTGTATGTGTCGTTTAAAAACACTGAGTATTTTACTGAATGTAAAAGCACAAACAGGCTTAATTAACCTTCGGATATGAATTATGCTACAGGCCAAATTGCTTCTTTGGCGGTGAAAAAGAACGTTCCATTTACTAAGTACAACTGCAGAAAAATACTTAGTTAACCCTTGGATGTAAATTGCGCAACAGAATGGAGCAACCAAAAACTACCATTTTTGTAGCGTGTTACTATGGCGTGTATTTTACGGTACACAGCAAGAGAAAAACTTGTAATTAACCTTCGGTTATGAATTATGCTACAGGCAAAATGTCTTTTTTGGCGATGAAAAAGACGGTTTCTTTTAGTCACCACAACAGCAGAACAACACTTAATTAACCCCTGGATGTAAATTGCGCAAAAGAATTGAGCAACCAAAAACTACCAGCTTTGTAGCGTGTTACAATGGCATGTATTTTACGGTACAGAACAACAGAAAAACTTGTAATTAACCTTCGGTTGTGAATTATGCTACAGACAAAACGTCTTTTTTGGCGATGAAAAAGACGGTTTCTTTTAGTCACCACAACAGCAGAACAACGCTTAATTAACCCCTGGATGTAAATTGCGCAAAAGAACTGAGCAACCAAAAATGAAGTGGTATTTGGATTGTAAAAACGCTGTTTCTTTAAATGAATACAACAATAACAGGCTTAGATAACCCTTGGATATTCAATGTGCTGTGAGCAGATAGCATTGGACGCACACTGGACTTCAGTTCCAATACCCCACAAAATCAGAATTAGAACGTTAAGAGAAGCAGTCTCTGAGACAAGCTGTGACACCCCCAAAAATCGCTGTATAAAAATCAGTTCTTTAGTAAGAGATATCATAAGCAACCGTGGCAGCACCTTCCCTAATCAGTCCTATATAGTAAAACAAGTGGAGTAATTTACATGTTGAAATTTGCGTGCGGCAAAATATATGTAGGACAGACTAGTAGAGAGATTAAAATTCGTGTCAATGAGCATAAGTCAAACATTAGAAATTTTACTAAACAAGAACAAGGCAGTGAACATCACACACATGCTGAAAGAGGTCAGAAAAAATACGGTGAAACTACAGTAGCACGACACTTTGCTGAAATGAGACATCATGTAAGTGATCTAAGATGGTGCGTTTTAGAAGAAGTTATCAGCTCAGATATAAAAACTCTTACTAATAAGTTACTGCAGCGCGAAACTTTTTGGATCTTTTATTTAGATTCATGTATACCAAAAGGTCTAAATGAGATCCTTAATTTTAAATCGTTTTTGTAAATACTAGTCTGTATTAGTTTCTAATCTCTAGAACTACCGCATAGTAGGATAGTTATGTAGCCCAGGCATTAATAGGTTAAGTTTTCCTGTTCCCTATATAAGTGTGGTGTTTACTCTAGTGCCCATGCCTGAAGAAAGAGGTTTCCACCTCTGAAACGTCGCAGGTGCTCTGCACCCAGTGCAGCGGCTCCACTCCTCCACAAAACGTACCTTTACAGGACTTTATTTACTTCCGAAAATGGAATGAGCGTTGTTCTGCTACCCTTCAATAAGGATGAAAATTGTGCGGTAAGCCTAATGGGCTATAATATGTTTTATATTTTGTACAAGTAAAGTTTGAAGATTTTATACATAAATTGGTTGCCTCACGTATCTTTTCTAGTATCCTTCCCTAATCAGTACAGTGAGAGCGGTATGAGCTCCAAGCGTCGCGCCCGGACTTATATAGTGCGGTGACGTCACAGAATCCCGCCGGTCTCTGATTGGCTTCATCTCTGCACATGTCATGTAGGCTATGCCCTTCTTCCTCCCAGAGTTCTTTGCCCCATGTAACGCCATGTGCTCGCCATTTTATCAATCAAAAGCACACTTCGTTCACGCGAAGTACCCCAAACTTCGACTTTGTTCCGGACCGAAGTTTTCCTGAAATTCTAAACAAATTCCACTGCGTTAGAAGCAATTCGCCCATCTCTAATTATGACACTAGTGTGGGTAGAACTTATATGATAAGAGTTTTGGATTTTTATCTTTTGTATCCGAAAGGGAAGAAAGTGAATTAAAGCTGTATCATTCTCTTTAGTTGTATCTAGTCTATTACAGCAAATTGGAGTTTGCTAATCCTTACATAATTATAATTATTTGCTTTTCCTAGTATAGGTAAAAAAGGCATTAAATAGTTGGAAAGGCAAGCAAGCAAGAAGTTATGAAAAAGTGTATTCTGCATCTTTAGCCACAAATATTATATCTATTATTTAATTTTATTTTATTTTTTTTGGCAAAATAGTACTTATTACTTACTGTTTAAAAAAACAGAAACAATATGTAAAGAATGTAAATTGCATTACCAAAACAAGTGAAGCCATGATGCTACTGTCAAGTGTTCATATTTTCATTTCAGGACCTATCTAGTTTCACAATGCATCTTGCTTTTTATAGACCAAATCTTAAGTTTATCCATATTACGTTATCTTTGTTTGTCCTGTACATAGTAACAAGCTACTACAGAAATATTAAGACACAAATGTTCAGTCAGTGCCTTTTCAGTCAACAGCAAACAAGAGGTGTTCTGGCAATTCAAAATGCTTGTTTGTTTGTTCGAGCATGATGAAAAAAAGAAAAAAATCATAGTTACCTCTTGGATGCACATGCACTTGACGTTATGGCCTGAGACTGACTGCACCTATCATGTGAACAATGAACGTTCACAACTATAGCCAGGATCACCAGAATGGCCACCACAACGGAACAACAGCATCCAAGAGGTATGATTCTTTTCTTCTATTTTTCATCATGCCTCAACAGATGAATGAGCATTTTAAACTGCCAGAATTGCCTGCATATAGTTCAAATTATTAAACCATTGTCTTTGTATGACCCCTATTAGGTGACACACTAATGATATATCACAAACAATTCTGAGAACACACATGTATCATTACAGATTCTCTTTAATGCTATCTTAAAAGGACCTCGGAAAGCTGTAAGATTTAGCCACCTACAGGTGGATCGGCACTGAAAATGAAAATTTCCACTTATTTATGAAGTGAATGGATATATAATCTATATCAGTGGGTATGATGGGAGATGTAGTTTCCCAACAGTTGGAGAGCCGACGTTGTAGACCCCTGACCTAGCCTATAAATCTGTCATGTTATTTAACCCACAAGATGAACGCTGTCACAAAAAAAAATAACAGAATTCTGATTTTTGTTCATTTTGCTGCACATAAAATGTAAAAAAGCAATCAAAAAGTCATATAAACCTCTTAGCAGTACCACTGAAAATGTCAGTTCATCTTGCAAAAAAAACCCTACAAGGCTCCATATAAAGCAAAATAAAAAAGTGTTTGTGATGCATAATGAAGATAGTGATGCATAAATATTGATTTTCACAGTAAAAACACCTTTTTAAAAAGTGCTACAACATAAAAAACTATATAAATTGGGTATCATCGTAATTGTATCAATCCACAGAGTAAAACTACAGTAACATGTAACGAGTACTGCATGGTGGGTTCTGTAAAAAATAAAAAAAAACTACGAGAATTGCTCAACCTACAAAAAACATGCCCATACGCAGCTCCATACACAGAAAAAAAAGTTATGGCTTCCAGACTTTTGCGATGCAAAAACGTGGTTTCATTATTATTTAAAAGTGTTTTTGTTGTGTAAAAGTAGTAAATCATAAAAAAAATTTAATTTGATATCACTGTAGTCGTATCGACCTGCTGAATAAAGTTAACTGTGACTGCAATAAGGAGAAATAAAAAAAACTACCAGAATTGCTGCATTTTGTTCTTCTGCCTCACAAAAACCTTGATAAAAAGTGATCAAAATGTTATATGAATCCCATAGTGATAATGATAAAAACGACTACCCATCTTGCCAAAAAACAAGCCCATATCCAGCTCCGTACAATGAAAAATAAAAAAAGTTATGTCTGTCAGTGTAGGACAACATAAAAAAGCAATTTTTTACAAACACATTTCTATAGTGTTCATGTTGTAAAACATGAAAAACTATATAAACTTTATATTGTTATTATCTTACCGACCTACATAGCAAAGTTATTATGTCATACCCAATACTAAAAAATTGTGGAACATCTGTGGGCCCAAAATCCACAATACACCCCTACATGTGTTCCCTGAGGGGTGTTAAATCCAAAATGGGATGAGATTTTCACCTGTTTTGATACTTTGGGGGCTTTGCAAATGTGACATGACACCTGCTAAAATCTGTGTTCCAAAAGGCAAATAGTGCTTCCTCCCTTGTACACCCTGCCATGTGCCCAAACAACAGTTTAAACAGTCTCCCCTGATCCTCTATCCCCTGATGAAGCCAGTTAGCTGGTGAAACATGTTGGGGAGGTCAGGCATGACATTTTAATTTGTGATTTCCTACCTCTTTCTACTGTGTTACCCGTTGCAGAGGGTCTCACAAGGAAACCTTATATGTTTCATGCCCATCAGATTAGGGATGACTGCCCAAGTAAGATGTTTTGGATTCCTTTTTGGAGTTAGCAAATCACTGTATATATAGGGTTACCCTGCTAATAGGTGGTGTTCCACCAAACTTGATAATAGAACAGGAGTTATTCCTTCACAATTAAAAAGGAACAAATTGAGAGGTTAGAAATCAGGTTTTTAAATAGTGTGTATCGAGGTTAAGTGTTGTACATAATAAAAGTTACGTTTTAGTGCTTTATAGATTAAGAACTGATAGAGTTTAAGTTTGCCTATGGCAAAATAGTAAATATAGTAAAACAACAGTTTACACCCACATATAGGGTATTTCCGAACTTGGAAGAAATTGCATAACATTTTTGGGGTGCATTATTTCCAAGATTACTTGTGAAAATTAAACATTTTCAGCTAAATATGCATTTTGTAAACTTTTTTTTTATTTTCACATCCTAAATTAAAGAAATCTGTGAAACATCTGTTGGGTCAAATTTCTCACTACATCTCTGGATATATTCCTTAAGAGGTGTAGTTTCCGAAATGAGGTCTTTTTAGGGTTACTAAGACTTGACAACCTAGGACGTCCACAAACCTGAAATGATGCCTAAAAAATATCCTAATGAAAATGAGACCCAAAATATAGTAGATCCTCTGCCTTTTCTGGGACTTGCAGTTGAGTCAAGTAGGACCAAATATGGAATATCATTAAAAACTACAGAATCAGAGGAATCAATATTGAGTTGTGTTTCCCTGTTATCATCTATGTTGTTTCAGTAAATAATGGATAAAGCTTGAAAATCTGCAAAAATAGTTAGATTTTTAAATTTCACCTCCACTTTGCTTTAATTCCTGTGAAAAATGGTTAACAAACTTTCTAAACACTGTTTTGAAAACTTTAAGGGGTGCATTTTTTTTTTAAATGGAGTAATTAATGAGGGTATCTAACATACAAGCCCATTAAAGCTATGTTAGAACTGAACAGGTCCCTAAAAAAATCTGTATACATTTTCTTGAAAATGTTAAATATTACTACTAAATTTGTAAGCCCCCTAATGTCTTAAAAAAATAAAAAGACATTTAAAAGCTTATGCCAACATATAGTAGACATATGATAAATGCTAGTTATAAAACATTTTCTGTGGTATAATTGTCTTACACGCAGACATTTTTGAATTTTGAAAATGGCAAATTTTTCAACATACAAACAAGGATTGTATGGACCACAATTTATTACTATCTTTAACCCCTTAACGACCCTGGACAGATGAGTACGTCCCAGGGTTGCTAAGGGGCTTTGCGGTGGGATCGGTTTGTGACCCCGCCACATGGCCATCAAGTGTTAGCGGCTGATCGCAGCTAACACCCAGCGATTACAGCGCGTGGGGGGGCGGAGCAACCCACGCTGTTTAACCCCTTAGACGCCGCGACCAAGATGGCCGCGGCGTCTAAATGAATGAAAACCGGTGCCGCTTCACAGCGATCGGAGTCCCCGCAGCTTACCTGCGGGGATCCGATGCATGGGCATGGCAGCAGGAAGCCTTGTGAAGGCCTCCATCACTGCCATGTTCTTGTTTGCCCCACTTCCGGCCTCAGGCAGGAAGTGGGGAAACCGCCATCTTGGTACAGCCTAATGCATTATGGACTCCAGGGTGCCCAGCAGTTCGCGAGGCATGTCCCCACTTCAGGATACGAGGCCGCATAGCAGGGCGTACATAGGACTTCCCGGGAGGCAGGTGTCGAAGGTCCACCGGAGCCACCGTGAGGAGACGCTCGGGAGGAATTATATGCTGCAGAGGCGGCTCCAGCCCCACCGTGTCAGAGGATCTAGAGAGGGCGTCTGCTCTTATGTTCTTGCCAGCCGGTCGAAAATGAAGAAGAAAATCAAATCTGGCGAAAAAGAGTGACCACCTAGCTTGCCGAGGATTCAGCCGTTGGGCAGACTGTAGGTAGAGAAGATTCTTGTGATCGGTAAATATATCGGTGGGGTGACAGGCTCCCTCCAGCAGGTGCCGCCATTCTTCCAGGGCCAATTTAATTGCCAGCAATTCCCGATCTCCGATAGTATAGTTTTTTTCGGCTGGGGAGAAAGTTCTGGAGAAGAAGCCGCAAGTACGTGGTTTTCCGGAGGGGGACTTCTGGAGGAGAACCGCTCCTGCACCTACCGAGGAGGCGTCTACCTCGAGGATAAAGGGGCGTTGCGGGTCCGGGCGAGACAGCACTGGTGCAGAAGCGAATGCTGATTTGAGGCGATCAAACGCTTCTTGAGCCTCAGGTGGCCATGATTTGGGGTTGGCATTTTTCTTCGTGAGGGCCACCAGCGGGGCCACGAGCGTGGAGAAATGAGGAATGAATCGTCTGTAATAGTTTGCGAAACCCAAAAATCGTTGGATGGAGCGGAGACCCACAGGTCGAGGCCATTGTAGGACCGCAGACAACTTTGAAGGGTCCATTTGGAGACCTTGATCCGAAACTATGTAACCCAGGAAGGGCAACGAGGTGCGTTCGAAGAGGCATTTCTCTAGTTTAGCGTATAGCCGGTGGTCACGGAGACGTCTGAGTACCTGGCGGACGTGGAGGCGGTGAGTCTCCAGGTCAGGGGAGAAGATTAAGATATCGTCAAGATAGACAATCACGCAGACGTAAAGGAGGTCTCGGAAGATTTCATTAACAAAATTCTGGAACACCGCTGGAGCGTTGCAGAGGCCAAATGGCATGACGAGGTATTCAAAATGGCCATCTCTGGTATTAAAGGCTGTTTTCCACTCGTCGCCTTCACGAATACGAATCAGGTTATATGCCCCTCGTAGGTCCAACTTGGAAAAAAGCTTCGCACCGCGCAAGCGATCGAACAGTTCCGAGATCAGCGGCAGGGGGTATCGATTCTTGATAGTAATTTTATTAAGTCCCCGGTAATCGATACATGGTCGGAGAGAACCATCTTTCTTTTCTACAAAGAAGAATCCAGCCCCCGCGGGCGAGGAGGACTTACGTATGAATCCCTTCCGGAGGTTCTCTTGGATATATTCGGACATAGCCTTAGTCTCCGGAACAGAAAGAGGGTAGACTCTTCCTCGGGGAGGAGTTGTCCCAGGAAGCAGGTCAATGGGGCAATCGAACGGCCGGTGCGGAGGTAGAGTTTCGGCCTGTTTTTCGGAAAAAACATCGGCCAAGTCCTGATACGGGGCGGGAAGACCCGACAGAGGTTTTGAAGAGTTTACAGGAGCGGACCGAAGGGCAGAACGGAGAACCGGAAGGCAGCACGAGTGGCACGCAGGGCCCCAACGGATAATTTCGCCCGTGTTCCAGTCCAAGGTCGGAGCATGCTGTTGCAACCATGGAAGGCCCAGGAGAATCTCAGAGGCAGAGCGAGGCAGGACCAGCAGCTTCAGAGTTTCCTTGTGTAGAGCGCCAATCTGTAGAGAGAGAGGCGCCGTGCAGAACCGAATCACATCCCTTAGGCATTCGCCACTAACAGAGGAGACGTACATGGGTTTCTGCAAAGGGGTCACCGGGAGACGATACTTGGAGACCAGAGCCTGGCTGATAAAGTTCCCTGCGGACCCCGAATCAAGGAAGGCGGTGGCCTGGAAGGTGCTGTCCGGTAAATTTCCACAGACTACGGGAATGGTCAGACGGAGAGATGCTGCACAGACACCTAGGGACGCCACTCCTGCGAACCCTAATGTGCGCAAGTTCCCCGGACGCACCGGACAGTCCCCAATAAAGTGGCCAGAACCGCCACAGTAGAAGCATAACTGCCTCAGGCGACGCTGCGAGTATTCTTCCTGGGACAGGTGGGCTCTCTCGATTCGTACGGATACATCCTCCGGAACCTTAGGCAGAGGTAGTGGAGAACATTGGAAGACGGGAGCCAAAGGTGGTAGCCGGCGTGAGCGGGCGACCTCCTGTTGAAGACGGAGCTCCTGTTGTCTTTCCGCAAACCGAATGTCTATTCGAGAGGCCAACTGAATCAGTTCATCCAGAGTAGACGGAAGATCCCGACCAGCGAGCTCATCCTTAATATGGCCCGAGAGACCTTGCCAGAAGGTTGCCACCAGGGCCTCATTATTCCACTTCAGTTCAGAGGCAAGGGTGCGGAACTGCACGGAGTAGTGACCCACAGTGGAGTCGCCCTGACGGAGACGGAGCAAAGCCGCCGCCGCGGAGGAGGCGCGGCCAGGTTCCTCAAAGACGTTGTGGAACCCCTGGAGGAAGGTTTGTAGATTCGCCGTCTGTGGATCACCTCGGTCCCATAACGGAGTGGCCCAGGCCAAGGCTTCCCCCGACAAGAGGCTAATAACAAAGGCCACCTTAGCCCGCTCGGTGGGGAAGTGGTGCCCCAAAATCTCCAGGTGGATGGAGCACTGACTGATGAAGCCACGGCATTTCCTGGGATCTCCATCAAAGCGTGACGGAAGCAGCAGCTGCAGAGAAGGTCCAGGTACGGGAGCAACTGTTGCCGGCGGGGACTCTAAGGCACACCAAACTCTCTCTAAGCACACCAACGGACTGGCAGGAAGTGCAGGGGGCGTACCGCTAAAATAGAACCAGCGCCTGATAATTGACCAATTATCGGGGCGCTGGCCCTTTAAATCTAGAGAAGCCAGCGCGCGCGCGCGCCTAAAGCACAGGGCACGCGCCCGGCGGCCGGGACGGGTGGGGACAGCGTTCACCGGAGCGCGGACGGGTAAGGGGAGCGGCGCCGGGGCCGGGACAGGAGCGGGGTGGTCGCGGGCAGCTGCAGCCGCCGCACCGGAGCCCCTGCGGCCGCGGGGGGCAGCGGAGCCCGCGACCCCCGTGACAGTCCTTAAGAGGTTAAACACAATATGTCACAAGAGAACAATCTCTAAATCACATGGATAGGTAAAAGTATCAAACAGTTATTCCCACATGGAGTAACACATGTCAGCTATAAAAAATAGGGCTTTTGGTCCAAAACTGGATATCCTTAAAGGGAATGTGTCATCAAAAAGTGACTTATTGTTTAACTCACATTTTTATGTTAAACACAATTTTTAGAAATATTTGCTTATTTTTTTTTAATTTTCCATATCACTTTCAGTATTTTTTATTGATTCTTAAGTTCTGCAGTTTTCACTTTGGCCACTAAGCCTTATAATAGTCTGACACTTCCTGCTCTGAAAAGGGAGATTTTCAGTGTCTTCTCATTATCAGTAAAAGCAAGATCAAACTGAAAGGAGACACCAATGTGTATAGATAACACAGAATCCACCAGTCACAAGAGGAGGTAATCACAGTTCCCTCTCTCACCTCCCTGCTCAGTGATTTCTTCCCAGGTCACACAGCATGACTAGAAAACTCTCCTATAGAAGTCTATGGGACAGAATCATTCTTAAGGCTCCTATGCGCATGAAGTTGCTGTAAAGTATCTCTCTGACTGCTGTTAAAGCAGTGCAAGCAAGAATGTCTTCCCCACAATCATATATAGATGGCCGAATTGAGAAATCTGCAATCAGGAAAAAAAAAAAAAACTGAGAGGAAAAGAATATGGATCAGGGTCTTGATTTAATAAGTAAAAAAAAAAAAAAAATTGGCGACAGATTCCCTTTAAAGGGTTAATATATGTGTCTATTAAATAGTGAATTCTACTCATGCCTTGATTGGTTAGCGGTTCATACTTGTTGCATAAGTATTATGTTAGACTCATTTCACACCAGTGCTTTTTACAGCAACACTGCTTAGTCTAAGCTAGGAGACAATGGAAAAAATTTCCCAAGAACACTGACCAAAGTACATTTTCGTATCAGTGTTATTAGAAGTGCAGCCCTTCTGTGTGGAAGAAAATGGTAGCAGTAAGTGCCCACCCCATTAACATCTGAGCTCAGGGCAAACTCACAAACATAGATGGAGCCTTCAAAGGGTTGAAACTGTTAAAAATGCAGTACATGATAGCTTAGTCTGAAAATTCACCTGAAATGATAGGTAAGAAATAATGGGGATATATAAAAACAATTTATCTTTTTCTTTCTCAGTTTCATCTTATTATTATTCTTCTATTTTTATATGTGCTGTAAATAACTGTAGATGTGGGATTGATCATCACATTGCTTTCAGTGTTGACACCAAAGTTATAGGTCAGCGGAAGTTATTGCTAATGATACATTTCTCTTACAACATATAAGAGTTAAGAAAATTAATATTATAGATTTAAGTATACAGCCAAATAAAATTATTAAGCATAATTACAAATCTAAGAATATTATATCTTTCATCCATAAAAACAATTATAATAGCTTAATCAATCTACGGTATAAAAGTGTTTATCTAATTTTTCTACGAACACCTGACAGCTGCTGCTCAAAAGTGGGTGTAAAATTGTAGAATATGCATCAATTGTTTTCCAGCAGATAAAAACAAATTTATAAACCAAACTAAAATAATTATCAAGATTGTATGTCTTTCAGTAACACATAAATTAATTATAGGATGTGCTATGGTACCCAAAATAATTGTTATGAGATCTGTGTTACATATAATCCACATTCTAAGTCTATATACCAATGTCATAGCCATTGGGTTGTCTTAATCTGTTAAAACAAAATCGATATTATCACTGGCTTTTTTTAAAGCAATATTATTGGTAGTTTGTTAGATGATGCTCGAAAGCTCTTCTCAAAAGATACAGTTGTAGACCATATTGGTGAATTAGAAGACTTGACTTTCTTTCTTCAATCAATAATAGCACAAAAGCTTAATAGTATCACTATATGGTAAATTAAATAGTACAAATATGAAATACAGCTTAAAGGGGATGTATCGCTTCCTTACTTCGGCTGAGTCACACTGCTCTGAGCTTCTCAACTCTGTGAATGCAGGGGCGTTTCTTCCCCTCCCAGCTGGATGACATCATCCCCCCTTCACTGCTGGCCTGAGACTCCCCCCCCCCCCCCCCCAATCCCCTCTGAGTCCACATATCACTGTGTCTCTCCCTATCAGTCTTATTTTATAACAGCTGTATACATACCACAGGCTGCATTCAATCTAATCTGAGCACTGATCTCCTCTCACAGCTGGAGATGTATTACAGCTTTCTGAGAACGGCACAGATCTGCATGTATGCAGGAGAGTTAGGCACAGGGTCAAAACTGTCATATTTTCTCATTGTACAATCTGCTGCAGTCTGTTTCTGCTAGGTGTGGAGACAGAAAAATACTATGGCCCCTAACTCTGAGTCATTCTGTACAGCCCGTGAATCGACCCAGGGGCTGTACAGAATGTAAATGAGCTCTCAGCTAGTGAAATGCAAGGAGGAGGTATTAGACCCACACTGTATATCAGTGTAAATAAAAACACAAGATAAGTGACACTGTGAGAACAAGACAGCATTGCTAATGACATCCAATTGCCAAGTTGCTTGTTTTCACTGTCCCCTGATTCTGAAGACCATTTAATGAAACGATAACACCCCTTTAAACAAGCCTTCTGAAGGAGGCTGCACTGCAATAAATAGGCAATCTCTGACTGAAGGGGGAATTAGGAGATGGTAAAGAGGGTATAGTGAGTTGAGCTCACACAGGTATTGGGGGGCTAGCGATGTGATTCTTTCCATCCCCTATAAATACCTGCCGCCTGCATTCCCCAAAACCTCGCACTTGCTGTGCGTCTTTCTTTATTTGCATGATGCTGGCAAGGATGGAGAAATTGCTATTGTGAACCAAGTTCTGGATCTCAGTTAAACATATAGCCAAAGTTACGGGCTGAATATATTTGTTTGATCCTTAACCCTAGTATGCATGATGTTATAAATCTACACTTTCACATAACATGGGCCTTTGAGACCCATGTGCAAATCATATATAGGAACTCAAATAAATTAATTTTACAAGTTGATTTAAAAATTACTAAGTAAGATAAGAAAAATACACAAAATTGTAATTATAATTATTTGCAGAAAACACCAAAAAAGTAAGTACAAGGGCGTAAAAGGCCCGCCTTATGCATTCTAGGTTATGAATCCTTGTAATCATGTAACACGTTTATTTCAAAATTAAAAAGTAAGTTATGAAAAATACACAAACAAAGGTATTAAAATGTAAACAAGCTGCAACTACATTTTTCAACTTTTCCTTTTCAATTTTATTGGTCTTCCAAACAATGTTACCTTTTCTGAATAATGTTATTTACAGACATTTTCTCCACAAATGGCACAGTGATGCTCAGTTTTCCTGTCTTTCTTTGTTGGATAAATAAAACAACGCTTTTGTTTTCTTTCTACTAGATATGAAATTTCCGGAAAACTTACACCACGCTGTTTCAAAGCTTCTCTAGTTTGCTTTATAAGTTGCTTCGCTGCATCAGGTGAAGCATTACAAGTTCATGGCAAAGTTCCTTCAAGAATATGTGTCTCTTGTCCCTCCTCCTAGCATGGAAATCGGGATGAGTTTCAGTATAAATAATGTAGGAATTTAGGGCTGATACATCAAGCATATTTGAAAATATGACCAAAGGCCAACGTTTTGTTTGTCTCTTGCATGAATATTCTCCAATCATTTCATCCATCTTGTCCACACCTCTTTTGGCTTTATTATAGTGCAGGATGATTTTTGGTTTCTCATTGCTGTCAATACTGGAATCATGATGCATGGTACTGAGTAATATAACTGATTTTTCCTTCTACGCTTTGTAAGACACCATTGTTGATTTGTTGCTAATACCAAAGACACTATCATAAAGTGTTTGCTGTGGATTATGCTTCATCACTGGAGGAATATCTTGTCAATGTGGCTTCATAGTATCAACAACTGTAAGATCTTTTTCAAGCAAAAAAGTTGACCACTTCAACATTAGTAAAGTAATTGTCCATTGTTATATTTCTACCAGAATGTAAATTGATAGAGCAAGTGTCTTTACAATGTGAGAACCTAGATCTTTCTGCACTGGAGCACCAACTTATTTTCCACAGTAGATAAGCCCATTCGTCCCATAATAATTTGCAGAATTACACAACCAAAATATTTCCAGTCCATAGTTGGCTGGTTTACTTAGGCATATATTGAATTAACTTGCAACGTCCTCTGAGGGCTACAAGTTTCTCATCCACTGTTACATTATCGCTAGGATTGTACCCTCCCAGCAACTCTTATTACAATAACACAGTAACTTGTGACACATAAACTGATGAGTATATGATAAACATAATACGGGCTTAAAAGTCCTCTGTTATGTAGATATGTGGTTTACCAAAAAAACATTGTTCTAAAAAAATGCCTATCACATAAAACTATGTAAACCACTGGAAATTACTAACAACTAAAAACTTGAGGAATACCTAGAGTTTTAAAATTCTAACTGAAATAATCTTGCAGAAAATAGCAAACAAGTAAGCTAGTGGGCCTAAAAGGCCTGGATTATGCATTCTAGGGTTAAACAATAAAGGAGCTTGCATGTTCAAATTCAATATTTAACTAGAATTATCCACCTAATGACGCCAGTCATCATTATATTAAATAATCTTTTGTATAGAAAAGGTTGCACACCAACATTTCAATTATTGATTTATCAAAACTTTATTGAGTAACATAATAATCGTCCGGCTTCATAAAAACAGAGTCAACATTTTTCCAAAGTAATTAGATTCAAATATATTGTACGTTTCGGTCCCTAAATGGACCTTTTGCAACCGAATCTCTAAAATAATAAAAACAATAACAACAAATTGTTAGTATACACAACAATAATAACAAACATATTTGTTGTTAATAACATAGAATAATAGTAAAAACGTTATGTTATTTATCTAGAAAAAAGAACAATTATTTGTATACAAAAAAGGTGGCTATGTATCATGAACAAAATTACAAGTGCACCCAGGGTATAATCTCTACAACAGAGATATTCAGAAAGAAAGGGGGCTTATTCAGAAAGGACAGGAGGAAAAAAATATATAATAGTCCTCCTCTGTAGCTATCTGCTGCAAGATCTTTTAGTCTCAGAATAACCAATTCTATCGTAATATTTATACTTTTTACATGCATAAGAGACATAGAAAAAAGGCATCTGTGAATGTGTCCCACGACACCGATATTAACAGCATAATTGTCCACCTTTTAATTAATCATGGTATATGCATATCTTTACCGATATAAAAGGCTAAGAAATGTCCCATATTAAGAATATGTCACCAAATAAATTTTGTTGGTATACTAATAGATATTCAAAAAACAGCCTCGCCGATTCCCGCAAAATAATCATTTAAACAAGGGGCTGGACGTTGGTGCCAGCTATCTATACAACACACGATAATGAATTTAAGAGGTTTAGAGCGTTTACCTGCAACATGTTGTAGTGTGGCATGGATGGAGCCGGAACTGAGTGCCTAGAAGTCACTCGAGACTTTATACCATGTGCACATGCGCACTGGAATGCCAGCACCCAACATGGAGCGCTAAGATTCCCATACACAGAGCTCACGCGCCATACACGCAATGAGCTATGAGTGTCTATAAATTACGTGGGTGACACTAAACTTTATTAAGGCTGAACAATGATAGTTATAAGCACCCTCAAAAGAAAAAGTAGCACTAAAACTACCAGGTTACATGCACGGCATTAGCAGGACCCCCCCTGCATGGAAAACAGCATAAATTAGGACAATATGCCGTGAAACACAAATATTCTTTTTGCGTTTTTATGAATATTTTTAATTCTTTATATTATAGAACAATCTTCGTCAATATTGCCATAATCAAACATTAGCTGAAATTTTATGTACTTCTCACATAAACATAATGAAAGTTCAATGGAATGTAACCTGGAATCCTCAATGAGGTTGAATGTCCCAAAAGATCGGCAAGTATCCGCCAAAGGTATCTACTGGTTTCGATGCCTTTCAGCAGAGATCATAGGAGCAGCCGGTTTAGATGTCCTCCATAAGAAACACCACACGACGTTTCGGGAGATAACCACGCCCCCTTTCTCAAGTGTGAGAGGGATCCTACGTACGCTGGCTATTTATTCACATGAGTGCAGGTGAAAATAATTAATTAAACCCGCCTGCTATGCAATACAGGACATCAACATTCAAGGAACCTAGTAAACTCTTTTAAAAGTTAAAATACTATCTAGTGCAAACAATTCTATTCTATTCAATGACAGTACAATAAATATACATTTTAAGCACTCTTTGTTAACCCCAATATAAACTGTTATAAAGTAGAATCCACATATGGAAGAAAATAAATTGCAACAATGTAATTATAAGAATACTTTCCACAGGCACGTTTCATTAAGCCCTTTCGGAGCTAGAGCATCCAATCTATTTATCCAAAATACTTCACGCTGCAACAGTCGCAGATTAGTCTGAACTGGGTCACTACCCGTGACCTCTTCTAACACACACCAGCGTAAGTCTGATACATTGTGGGAACTCTCATAGAAGTGTCTAACAACGCCCGACTCACCAAACTTTTTTTTGTTTTTGTTGTTGGTCCTGAGCCATCAGCTCAACCTCACAAGGATTTTTCTCCATTCGGGACTTATATAAGCGAATTTGAGATCTATTTTCATTGAGCCTAACACGTATCATCCGTGATGTCTGGCCGACATAACATTTGCCACATGGGCATTTGAGTAAGTATATAACATTGCTGGTTGTGCATGTGAAGAAGCCACGGATAGGGACCGGGGTACCTTGTGATGGATGTGCAATAGAGTCACCCTTTATTATGCCATTACAATTGTGGCAGGCAAGGCAGGGGTAAGTACCCCTTCTCTGGGTCTGAAGGAATTGTTGGTGGCTAATCTTCTTTTTAAGATCTGAATGTACAACAAAATTACCGATAGATTTTCCTTTCTGATAAATAAACTTAGGGTAGGTTTTAAATAGATAAAGCACCCCACATAATATAGGTATTACGTGAAGGCTCCACATTCTGTCACCGGCACATTTAAGCCTCCGGTCACCCAAAACATGAACCGCTGGCCGCTCTCAGCACATATAGCAAGAGTCAACCATGACACTTTTTTCCATCAATATATCCATTAGAGACATATCCTAACCTTCCATTATCAGTCCAAATGGATTTAACTTTATATATATATAAAGCTAAAAAGCAACATTAGTTTATTTTATTAATCCAATTATCAGCAGGTATAATGTATAGACTAAATTGCCCATAATTCAATAATACCTTATTTAAAAAATATATAATTGAGTCGTGGGAGACATTCACAGATGTGTACAGATTCTAGATAAGCCACAACATACCTCTAGTTCTATTAATTATTTCATTTGGTTCAGAATGTCATTCCCTAATAATGGTATAATAGGGCTATTGTTAACCCAAAAAACATGGATTTAGATAACCTCCTCATAATACCATATGGGTCCCCATATGGTAGATGGTCCTAATCCCCATTAATAAATCTTAGGGAAATTCAAGATTGATACAAAAATCAAAATCCCTATTAAGACCTTTAGGGGTTATTGTTTCTAGATGATAAATCCAAAAGGATTCTCTCTGTTTAAGCAACCGTATTCTGTCCCCTCCTCGTCGAGGTGTCTGTATGGAATCGATCACCTGGTATCTTAATTGAGACACATTGTGATTCCTTTCAGCAAAATGTGCTGGAATCGGCAAAAGGAGCTCATTCCTCCTAATGGTGGATTTATGTTTAGCTATGCGGTCCCGCACACGCTGGGTAGTCTTCCCAACGTATGCGAGACCGCACAGACATTTAATCACATAAACCACAAAACGGGATTCACAAGTGAAAAACTGTTTAATCTTAATCCTTTTACCCATTTGTGGATGAGTCAAATATTCACCCTTGATGACATTAGAGCATTGGCCACAACCGAGACAGGGATAGGTGCCTGTTCTTTGGGAATGTAAAAAGGTCTGTCTAGGGATTTTAATAAAACTGCCCACATCTGCTTGAACTATCTTGTCTCTTAGATTAGGTGATCTTTTATAACAACTAATTGGGGGAGAACTAAATTCCTCAATCCCGGGATATGCTTGATGTAATAATGGCCAATTTTTGCGAATTGCTCCTTGTATTCTTTCAACAAAGGGATGGTATGTAGTAACACACGCAATACATTTAGTCTTCCTGTCCTTTCCTTTCTCCATGTTACCCACCTCATTTATATGTATTTTTTCTTTTTCCAGTAGAGATTCTGGATATCCCCTCTGTGAGAATCTGTTCGACATTTCCCCTATTCGGGTATCACGTATTTTTCTATCCGATACAATCCTTTCAACCCTCTTGAATTAGAAAAATGGTCAGACCTGAACGACGAACAGATGGATTTTTGTTTGGATTTACTCCAAATTATACTAGAAGAGAACTACTTTCTCTTTGGGGACGATTTTTACATCCAAAAGAGAGGGACAGCTATGGGCTCCAACATGGCCCCCCCATATGCAAATGCTTATATGTCAGATGTGGAAGAATCGTACATCTATAACAACAATCTATTTCGAGATCATGCAAAATTTTGGGTCCATTATATAGATGACATTTTTTGCATATGGGGGGGCCCTGAGTCCTCTATCTTGTAATTTGTGAAATTCCTGAACAGAATATACCCGGAATTGGGTTTCACTGTTAATTTCAGTGAAACGGAGGTGAGTTTTTTAGATACCTTGATAAGGAAAGATTCTGCAGGTATGTTACAATTTGATCTTTATCAGAAACCGACTGATCGGAATAGCCTTCTGGAATATCATAGCAACCACCCTAAATCTGTTAAAAAAGCTCTCCCCAAGTCCCAATTCAAGAGGGTTGAAAGGATTGTATCAGATAGAAAAATACGTGATACCCGAATAGGGGAAATGTCGAAAAGATTCTCACAGAGGGGATATCCAGAATCTCTACTGGAAGAAGAAAAAATACATATAAATGAGGTGGTTAACATGGAGAAAGGAAAGGACAGGAAGGCTAAACGTATTGCGTGTGTTTCTACATACCATCCCTTTGTTGAAAGAATACAAGGAGCAATTCGCAAAAATTGGCCATTATTACATCAAGCATATCCCGGGATTGAGGAATTTAGTTCTCCCCCAATTAGTTGTTATAAAAAATCACCTAATCTAAGAGACAAGATAGTTCAAGCAGATGTGGGCAGTTTTATTAAAATCCCTAGACAGACCTTTTTACATTCCCAAAGAACAGGCACCTATCCCTGTCTCGGTTGTGGCCAATGCTCTAAAGTCATCAAGGGTGAATATTTGACTCATCCACAAACGGGTAAAAGGATTAAGATTAAACAGTTTTTTACTTGTGAATCCCATTTTGTGGTTTACATGATTAAATGTCCGTGCGGTCTCGCATACGTTGGGGAGACTACCCAGCGTGTGCGGGACCGCATAGCAAAACATAAATCCACCATTAGGAGGAATGAGCTCCTTTTGCCGATTCCAGCACATTTTGCTGAAAGGAATCACAATGTGTCTCAATTAAGATACCAGGTGATTGATTCCATACAGACACCTCGACGAGGAGGGGACAGAATACGGTTGCTTAAACAGAGAGAATCCTTTTGGATTCATCATCTAGAAACATTAACCCCTAAAGGTCTTCATAGGGATTTTGATTTTTGTATCAATCTTGAATTTCCCTAAGATTTATTAATGGGGATTAGGACCATCTACCATATGGGGACCCATATGGTATTATGAGGAGGTTATCTAAATCCATGTTTTTTGGGTTAACAATAGCCCTATTATACCATTATTAGGGAATGACATTCTGAACCAAATGAAATAATTAATAAAACTAGAGGTATGTTGTGGCTTATCTAGAATCTGTACACATCTGTGAATGTCTCCCACGACTCAATTATATGTTTTTTAAATAAGGTATTATTGAATTATGGGCAATTTAGTCTATACATTATACCTGCTGATAATTGGATTAATAAAATAAACTAATGTTCCTTTTTAGCTTTATATATATAGTTAAATCCATTTGGACTGATAATGGAAGGTTAGGATATGTCTCTAATGGATATATTGATGGAAAAAAGTGTCATGGTTGACTCTTGCTATATGTGCTGAGAGCGGCCAGCGGTTCATGTTTTGGGTGACCGGAAGCTTAAATGTGCCGGTGACAGAATGTGGAGCCTTCACGTAATACCTATATTATGTGGGGTGCTTATAACTATCATTGTTCAGCCTTAATAAAGTTTAGTGTCACCCACGTAATTTATAGACACTCATAGCTCATTGCGTGTATGCCGCGTGCGCTCTGTGTATGGGAATCTTAGCGCTCCATGTTGGGTGCTGGCATTCCAGTGCGCATGCGCACATGGTATAAAGTCTTGTGTGACTTCTCGGCACTCAGTTCCGGCTCCATCCACGCCACACTACAACATGTTGCAGGTAAACGCTCTAAACCTCTTAAATTTATTATCGTATGTTGTATAGATAGCTGGCACCAACGTCCAGCCCCTTGTTTAGATGATTATTTTGCGGGAATCGGCGAGGCTGTTTTTTGAATATCTGTTAGTATACCAACAAAATTTATTTGGTGATATATTCTTAATATGGGACATTTCTCAGCCTTTTATATTGGTAAGGATATGCATATACCATGATTAATTAAAAAGTGGACAATTATGCAGTTAACATCGGTGTCGTGGGACACATTCACAGATGCCTTTTCTATGTCTCTTATGCATGTAAAAAGTATAAATATTAAGATATAATTGGTTATTCTGAGACTGAAAGATCTTACAGCAGATAGCTACAGAGGAGGACTATTATATATTTTTTTCCTCCTGTCCTTTCTGAATAAGCCCCTTTCTTTCTGAATATCTCTGTTGTAGAGATTATACCCTGGGTGCACTTGTAATTTTGTTCATGATACATAGCCACCTTTTTTGTATACAAATAATTGTTCTTTTTTTTCCAGATAAATAACATTCCTGTTTTGTCATTGTATTTTAATAGGTGTTATAAGATAACAGAGAATTCAATAAGAGATGTAAAAAACTTGTAAAGTGAGTAATGATGTTTTTACTATTATTCTATGTTACTAACAACAAATGTTTGTTATTATTGTTGTGTATACTAATAATTTGTTGTTATTGTTTTTATTATTTTAGAGATTCGGTTGAAAAAGGTCCATTTAGGGACCGAAACATACAATATATTTTAATCTAATTATTTTGGAAAAATGTTGACTCTGTTTTTATAAAGCCGGACGATTATTATGTTACTCAATAAAGTTTTGATAAATCAATAATTGAAATGTTGGTGTGCAACCTTTTCTATACAAAAGATTACAGAATATTTTTTGGTCTGCACCCACCTAACCTGATAGAGTGGCAAAGACGATTTCTTTATAAATCATTATATTAATTATTAACAAATGAATTCACATCAATGATGTGAATATGGAAGACTGGTGACAGAACATGTTCCATCTATGTTATTTCCTTTGTTTTTCAGTCTCAGAATAGATACATGTTCATCCCAGACATGGTTAAATTAACTTACTCATGCTCACCAACCACATGGTGAAGCCTGTATACTACACCATTTCTAATCACAAATCCCTCTTTAGTTTGCATGCAAACCCAACTGTTTATATAAAATGATTCATGGGAGAAAAACCCAGCCCTCTTGATAATACTGAGATTTGTTCAGAAAATAAAATTTAGACAACAGCTTCAAAACACTTAATGTTTCTTCCTATTCCTCCTCAACTTGTGCTTCCTCTGTGGATATACTTTATGATGTGCCAACCTGCTCTTCTTTTTCATGTTTTGCATTTTTCTGAATCCTCTTTATTCTTTTATAATATGTAAAGATTGTATTATCTTCCTGGGATTTATTTCCCAAAGAGCACATTGGTAATTTCTCATTTGAACTTTAAGCTACAGCTGAACTAAAGCTAACTTTGCGGTTTATTTATTTTGAATTTTGAAGCATTTCTTTCCCACCTGTCTCATTCATAGAAAGCATTGGTTTCATTATCAACCATGTCTCACTGGAATTTAGCTTTTTTCATTTTAATAATTGATTCTTCCAAACTCACATATATTATATTTGAATTTGGCATCCAAATACTGAAATTCTTTCAAAGATAAGGACTGTTATACTTTCTCTAGCAATATTTTAACTAGATTTTTTATATCCCTTAAAGGTTCATCTTTAAAGGTTAAGATAAACGTCATTAAACACAATGAATAATTTGTTAAAATCATGTTCCATTCAGTAATAAATTCTTCAGAATAAATTGTTTTGGGAACTTCATTCATAAATGGCCCTCATAGGACTTAACTGTTAAGGCAACAAAAACTAAAACTAGAATTTGTCTCCAGGGAACTCTGAGCTATTTATTATTTGAAGACAAATACCGACTTAACTATGAGATTGGCAGATCTTGCCGGTGTTTTTTTAAAACTAACCTATACATTTATATAGACAAATTCTAAAAAAAATGATTCCACTAAAAAATATTTTACAATGTGGCCAACCTAGGAAATTTAAAATTTGGGTTTTTTAAGAACTAAATTAAAGTGAAAAACTCAAAATTCAATATTGAAATTTTTTTGGGTTATGATTTTTTTTGACCCAGAAATAAAAATAATAAAAATTTAATTTTTTTTTTATAAATCCCCAACAAATTCCCCCAAGAAAATTTTTACAAATTAAAGGGGGTAAACGAAACAGACATTAAACCATTAAAATTATTTTCCCAGATGAGACAAAAGGGTTGTGAGCTTAAAAATCTATTAGGGGTATGGGTAAAAAAAACCCGGGGTAAAAATTTTGCGAGTTTAAAAATTTGGTCCAGCTTTGTTTCATAATGGGAGTTTTTTTAAACTTTAAAAAAATGGATGAATCTGCCACCCTGAAAAGTACCTCTATATCCCGATAATTCCTGTGAGTGCCCTATTGAGGGAGTGAAGATGGGGTTTTAAATTTTAATTGGGGAAACTTGAAGGCCAGACTGAGAAAGGGTGTTTCCCAGGGCCCCCCTTAAAAACTATGAGGGTTGTGAATGGCCTGATCGCCCGGGAAGCTTTTTCCAAAAAAAATTTGGGATTTTCCCCGCAGGGTGTAAAATTTGGGAAAGGGGCATGGGAAAGGTTGGGATAAATTGATAATTGTAACCTGATATCAGAAAGAAAGAGCAGAAAATTGGGGGTTTCGGGAGGTAGACAGAGACGGGGGATTAAATTAGGTGTGCAAAAAAAAAATTGTGGAAATTTTATGGATAAAGGGTGATAGTTTATACTGAAATCCTGTACTGAATGGGCAACCAGTGCGGGTTGACTGAAAACGGGGGAAGAGATTAGTATAGCGGCTGGAAAGAAAGATGCCCGCCCGCTGAATTCAGGGCAATTTTTAAGAAAGGGGTATTTTTGCACAGAGGGAACCATTAGCAAAGGGGTTACAGTATTTAAGACGTGAAGAATAAGGGCCCCAAAGAAGTTTGAGTTGTTTTTTCCCCTTTAGAAAAAAACCCGGGTTCTGGAGAGTTCTTGAAGGGGCAGGTGACAGGACGGGCAAGATTGGGTTATAAATGGGGGGGAATGTCAAAATCAGGGAAACTAGTTAAAACCCCCAAAAACAGCGGGGCCCTGCCTAAAGGGGTAATAGTGGGACCAAAAAACTGAAACAAAAATAGCAGGGGGGGTTTGGTTTTCTAATGGCGGAAAAAACAAGAAGTTCCCGTTTTAGTAAGGTTTTTGTTCCCGATGGAGAAGGGCATAAGTCAGAGACACGGGCAGACAGTCACTGGGTTTTGTAAGGGGAGTAGGACTGATGTCAAAGGGAGGAAGGGGTATAATTGGGTGTCATCCGCATAGAGGAAAAGGTACTCGGGGAAACCAAATCTGCGAAGGTTTGTCCAATCGGGGCTGTGTACAATTTAAAAGGAGGGCGGACCCCACAACCGATCCCTGAACTCCAACATCAAGAGGTAGAGAAAAAGGGGGTAGATCCCAATAAAGAGACACTAAAGGAGCATCAGACAGGTAAATTAAAACCAAAGAGAGCAAGGGGGTTTTCCCGGAGATCAATGGGACTGAGGATGCTGAGGGGAAAATTTGGGTGATCAACAGTGTCAAAACCTCAGAGAGAAACCAAGAAACAGCAACCCAGTTGTGCCAATTTTTCCCCTTAGTTTTTTTAGGGAAACCAAATTTTCCTTCATTTTAGTCTGATTGTAGCCAAATCAGCTCATTCAATGAACAACTGTGTGATTGGACTCATTTTTCTTTTTCAACCATGGGAACTTTGGTTTTTGGAAATCTTTAAAAAAGTAATTTCCTTTTCTAATGCCCGTTGCAAAGAAAAATGGGCCTTTAAAAAATGGCATGATTTTTTTTTTAGCATGTCCCCCTACACATTAAATTTAAGGACTGAAGACCCGTTTCTGCACACAGGGCTCTTGGGGAGATTGGCTTCCAAAAAGTTTGGGGGGGGATGGGTTTTGAGAAAAATTTGGGGATGGCTTTCGATGCAACATTCTGCCCCCAAAAAATGTTTCCAAAAATGGGACCCAAAAATTTTTTGGGGAAAAAAATTTACCCCCATGAATTTAAAAATTTAATTTAAACCAATGAAACTTGATTTTATAGTGATGTCTTTTCAAATAATCCAGTTACGATAATTGCATGACAAACTTTATCTTGTTGGTAAGTGAATAGCTTCTTTCCAAATTTTAATTTTAAATTTTAACAATTAAAAATTTTATCCAAAAAACAATTTTTAACCCAAAAGTTAAAAATGACCATTGGGTTTTTAAAACCCCCTTGCGCTTGGTGGGGAAAATTTTTAGGGAACCCCCCCGATTGGATGGGCGAATTTTTCAAAAAATTTGATTCGTGACTTTTGCCGAAAATTTTTCCCCGGGGAAAAAAAAATTCCCTTTCCCGGGGGCCCCCCTAAATTCGGGATGAATCGCGTTTAAAAAAAAACTATTTCCAACTGCACAGAGCCTGCAGGTGCTGTAGAAAAGTTGGCCATACTTAAAAAATGCAGAGGGAAACTTGGGTTTTGGGGGGCTTCATCAAAGTTGTTTTTTTAGTATGACAAAGCAGATGACTTGGGCCCCCACTCTTGGAAACGCTTCACTATAAAATTCCCTAGGGACTTAAAAAGGGTAAAACTGACCAAAAAACTCAAGGGGGGAAATTTGTAGCCTAAAAAGTAAAGGAAGCAAAGCGGAAAAAAAAAAAGGGCTGAGACCTCAGGGGTTTTAAAAATTAAAGTAAACAGAGTTTTGGAGGTGAGGGGGCGGCCCCCACAGCAGATGAGGTCAGAGAGTGGCAAATGCCCATTCTGGAGGGTGGCAAAAACAAAAGAAAGGCCCACAGAGGGCACAATGACACATGGGAAGTCACGGCAGAAAGCACCCAAGGGAGGTCAGAAAAGGGAAACAATGCATTCGGGAGGTGGAAAAAACCCGGAGTAGGCCACAGAGTGCACAATGAAAACAGTGTGGGGGGGGCCACGGCAGAAAGCACATGGGTCAGACAGTGGCACAAGATTTTTCTGGAGGTGACAAAAACTGGAGTGGGCCCCACAGAGTGGCACAATGCCCCACAGTGTGGGGTCACGGCAGCAGCAGCAAAAGGGTTCAACAGTGGCCACAATGACATTTTTTAGGTGGCAAAAACGGGAGTGGGGGCCACAGAGGGGGGAAACAATGACAGAAGTGGGGGGTTTACGGCGGCGGGAGCAACCCCCATGAGGTCAAAAAAATGGACAATGACATTGTGTGGAGGTCAAAAGCGGGCAGCAGCAAATGGGTCAGACGGGGCACAATGACATTCGGGAGGTGGAAAAAAACCGAGTGGGCCCACAGAGTGGCACAATGACACATGTGGAGGTAAAGGGTTTGGAAAGCAGCATGAGGCGGGCAGTGGCACAATAAACATTCCTGGGGGTGGCAAAAAAAAGGAGTAGGGCCATAGATGGCACAATGAAAAGAGAGTGGAGGTGATGGCAGCAGAAGCAAAAAACAGGGGGGCAGAGAGGGGACACAAGGGACACAGGGGTGGAGGTGACCACAGCAGCAACAACAGAGCAGCAGTATAAAGGCAGAGAGTGGCACAAGCCACAGGGGTAAAATGTCACGGCCCCCAGCAACAGCAGCATAAAGGTATAAAAGGGACAATGACAGGGGTGTGGAGGGGGGGCAAAAACCAAGCCCCCCGGTAAAGAGGGTTTGGTGGCAGAGGGAAAAACCCGGGTAAAGCAATGTGTGCATAAAGGCGGATGGCGGCATCAGAATAGGGGCTGAGGCAGGCAGTTTAAAACCCGACCTTTTTCTAAAATTTTTGGGGGTTAGGCGTAAATGACGTTTGAAAATCTGACCCCAAAAGGCTTTGGGGGTGTGGAACTCCGGCCGACCCACCCCTAAATTCATTTTGAAAAAGGCAGTTTTCCACATTTCCGGGGAAAAAAAGGGGGTTTCTCCTTGGGGTAACGATGGCCCCCCCCGGGCACTGAACCCCAAAGTTTCTGATGCCACACTACTGCCGGGCAGGCAGTTTTCCCCAACTGAAAAACTTTCGCAATTTGGGCCGGCCAACACTCCATTTTGGGCTGCCCGGGTATCCAGCGGATTTTCCCAAAAGGGGTGGCAGAGGGGCTGTAAAATTTAAGGCCACACCTTTTTGGTTTTCGGGGTTTTTCCCCCTGCTCCACGCCCCTTGCTGTGCGGGCCACTGCCCTCCTAACTAGGGGGGTTGAAAAAAAGCTGCTCATCAATGACTCCAGGTTTGGGTTTAAGCTGCTGATGGAGCTGGTACTGGTCCTACCCCCCCCCCCCCCCCCTTTCCCCAGATCTGGCAGTAAAAAGGGAAAGGGGCTGAGGAACCCCCCATTTCAGAGGGGGGACGATGCTGCACATAGGCAGCGGCCAACTGACTACGGAGGATTTCCCTATATTTTGTGAGTTGTTCCTCCCTCTCAGCAGCTGGGAAAAAGGCTCCCATTTTGGACCGGTAGCGAGGGTCCAATAGAGTGGAGAGCCAGAAAGTCATCCCTTTTGCCGGATGGTGACTATTCGGCTGTCACTAGCCAGGCAAATCAGCATGCTGCGGGCCATCTGCACAAGTGACTCCTAGGGGCTCCCTGCCTTCATCTCCACTGTATACTGCCACGGTGCTTGCGGGTCATCTGCCTCGTCTTCCTCATCTCCTTTCTGCCCTCCTCCAGCTGCTCCTGCTCCTCCTCTCTTTTCACCTGGGTAGAAAATCCACCATTTCACCAGCCCAATGCTTCTGCTCCCAATGTCCTCCTCCTCCTCCTCCCCTCCCCCATTTCAGTCCCCACCGGACTCATGTGGCCGCGAATGTATTCGCCCACGTCTCCAGTCCCCTGCCCAGACTGATTTATCAGCATCTGTTCCAGGACATGAAGCAGTGGAATGACGTTATTCATCTCGTAGACCTGGCGACTGACAAATAACGTGGCCTCCTCGAATGGCCTCAACAAACGGCAGGTGTCCTGTCCACCTGGATCATCAAAAAATCGTTAATGGCCTGTCTCTGTTCATACAGTGGGTCCAACATATGCAGGCTGGAATTCCAGCGGGTGGAAACATCGCATATTCATTTGTGTTGGGGGATGCCGTTCTGCCGCTGCAACCCCGAGGTGGGGGGTTCCTGGCTTTGTAGGAATGGATGAAGTACATCACAGTTTTCCCTGGCCATTTTTCCCAGAATCTTCTGAAGATTGGTGGAAACTTCAGGACCTTTTAAACAAACCAGATGAAACACCGGGTTGCGCCATGCAGGGTGCATGAACCATCCCTCCACGGAGCGCGCGGACACCATGTTACTCCCTTTGGGCTGCCCCCCCATGGTTCCGATTTGCAGTTTGCGCGGGGGAAGCCACACATCGATTTCTTGCTGCATGATGCAGAGCAGTTCCTCCCCTGTGTGACTTCGTTCGCCGAGGCAAGCCAGGTGTTGAACTGCGTGACACCGCTGTGCCCTACACATGTGTATAAAGGACAGTACTTGTGGAGGCTGAGAGGGTTTGGGTGGTGGGGAAGGAGGAGGAGGCGGACATTTGGCGCAGAAGCCGAAGTTGGACAACGTGGAGGAGAAAGCGGCGTCTCCTGTCCAATTGTTGGTGTGCCTGGGCAGGAAGCACATTCACCAATGGGCGGTAAAGGACATATACTGGCCCTGACCGTAGTTAAAGCTCAAGACGTCCGCGCTGCCGTGCACCTTGGAACAAACTGATAAGCTCAAGAACTGGCCCACCTTCTGTTCTACTTATTTATGAATTGCTGGTACTGCCTTTTTGGAAAAGAAATTACGGCTTGGAACTCCCCATCTCGGCTCGGCACAAGCCATTAGTTCTCTGAATGGTGCAGAGTCCACCATTTGGAAAGGGAGGGACTGCAGTACCAACAACTTGGACAGGAGCACAGTCATCTGCTGCACCTTAGGATGGTTGGACGCATACTGTTGTCTCTTTTCATGAGCCTCGCTGTACGACTGCTTGGTCCATGAGGAGCTAGGAGCAGGAGCATCAGGACTGGGAGATGATGTCAAAGAGAAACAGCTCCCTTCTGCAGAGGTGGTGGAGCCTTGACTGGCTGCAAAGGTATGCTGCTGCGGCGGCAGGATGGACCACCACATCTGAGCCACGTTTCTCCCCAGGCCCCGATGGTGACGCTGCATGTGTTGACGCAGGGCCGTGGTGCCAACGTTAGCTCCCTGGCCACGCTTCACTTTCTGCCCACAGATTCTACATCTACCCATATTCGGCTCCTCTGGTGTCTTAGCAAAGAACTGCCACACCGTCGAGTAGCTGATTTTACCGCCAAAGCTCCGCACGAGTTACTACTACTGCCGCTGCCTCGCTGAGCCCCTGTGCTGCTACTTTCTTGGACCTGCAAAGTGGGTTTTTTACTCCGTGGCCGTTTGGCTCCTGACCTCACATTGCTGCTACCCTGCTGATTCATGGCCACACTACCTACTTGCGGCTGCGCCGCTGCCTGACCGCAAGCGGACGCCCTCTTCTCCCTGACGATGATAAAGCCCTTGCTTCACCCGGCTCCCAAGTGCGGTCGCTATATCATCATCGATTTGTGTTTCATCGTCACTGCTGTCCTCATCACCGGTCTTGGTATGCAGAGGCTGACCCCTCACAACATAACCTCCCATGCCACTCTCCACATCTATACTTTTCCACCTACTGCAAGAAGCAGGGGATATTGGCCCCATTTCTTCGCTGCCAAGTAGCTGCTGACTGTCTGCTCAAATAGTTCATCCTCGCTGTATAGTGGTGCTGACCCCAGACCACATAGTAGATCTCTGGCTGAGGGAAACGGATGGGACAGAGGCGGGTTGAGGACAGGAGAGGGCCGCTGACCCGCTCCCGGGCCAAGCCAACTAAGGGTTGTGTCTGACGTTCCCACCGACTCTTGACTGGGGTTGTCAGATGTCATCTGGGAGGAAGTGGATGACCTAGTCAACCAATCAAGAACCATTGGGTTTTTGAACAACACAGGGCCGCTAGATGACAGCTGCAGTTGTGGCCTCACCAAGTGACCCCTGCTGCGATGTCCCCTTGCTGTGCTGCGACCTGGGCCTGCTCCAGGAATGTTTGTGCCACTGCCACTCGCAGGTGAAGAGCCTGCCACCTCTCTGTCTGACATACTGTTTGTTCAAAAATGTACAGACACTGTTTTATGAAGATCTCTGTATATGATAAATACACACCATGTATTTGACTCCAAATGAACACAGAAACAAGCTTGTGTAACCCTTGGATTTTAAATTGCGCTCCACAAATGTCCAGGAAAAATTACTTGTATGTGTCATTTAAAAACACTGTGTATTTTACTGAATGTAAAAGCACAAACAGGCTTAATTAACCTTCGGATATGAATTATGCTACAGGCAAAATTGCTTCTTTGCCGGTGAAAAAGGTTTCTTTTAGCGACTACAACAGCAGAACAACGCTTAATTAACCCCTGGATGTAAATTGCGCAACAGAATTGAGCAACCAAAAAACTACCAGCTTTGTAGCGTGTTACAATGGCGTGTATTTTACGGTACACAACAAGAGAAAAACTTGCAATTAACCTTCGGTTATGAAGTATGCTACAGGAAAAATGTCTTTTTGGCGTGAAAAAGACAGTTTCTTTTAGTGACCACAACAGCAGAACAAAGCTTAATTAACCCCTGGATGTAAATTTCGCAAAATAATTTAGCAACCAAAAACTACCAGCTTTGTAGTGTGTATTTTACGGTACATAACAAGAGAAAAACTTGTAATTAACTTCGGTTATGAAGTATGCTACAGGAAAAATGTATTTTTTGACGGTGAAAAAGACGGTTTTTTTTAGTGACCACAACAGCAAACAACACTTTTATTAACCCCTGGATGTAAATTGCGCAAAAAAATTGAGCAACCAAAAAAAATACCAGCTTTGTAGCGTGTTACAATTTGGGGTGTATTTTTTCAGTACACAACAAGAGAAAAACTTGCAATTAACCTTCGGTTATGAAGTATGCTACAGGAAAATGTCTTTTTTGGCGGTGAAAAAGACGGTTTTTTTTTAGTGACCACAACAGCAGAACAACACTTGATTAACCCCTGGATGTAAATTGTGCAAAAGAATTGAGCAACCAAAAAACTACCAGCTTTGTAGCATGTTGCAATGGCATGTATTTTATGGTACACAACAAGAGAAAAACTTGTAATAAACCTTCGGTTATGAATTATGCTACGGGAAAAATGTCTTTTTTTGGCGGTGAAAAAGACGTTTACATTTAGTGACCACAACAGCAGAACAACGATTAATTAACCCTGGATGTAAATTGCACAAAAAATTGAGCAACCAAAAAACTACCAGCTTTGTAGTGTTTCAATGGTTATTTTACGGTACATAACAAGAGAAAAACTTGTAATTAACCTTCGGTTATGAATTATGCTACAGGGAAAAGTGTCTTTTTTGGCGGTGAAAAAGACGTTTCTTTTAGTGACCACAACACAGAACAACGCTTAAATTTAAACCCCTGGATGTAAATTGCGCAAAAGAATTGAGCAACCAAAAACTACCAGCTTTGTAGCGTGTTTTCAATGGCGTGTATTTTACGGTACATAACAAGAGAAAAACTTTTTAATTAACCTTCGGTTATGAATTATCTACAGGGAAAAATGTCTTTTTGGCGGTGAAAAAGACAGTTTCTTTTTTGTGACCACAACAGCAGAACAACGCTTATTAACCCCTGGATGTAAATTGCGCAAAAAAATTGAGCAAACCAAAAACTACCAGCTTTGTAGCGTGTTTTCAAAGGCGTTTTATTTTACGGGACACAACAAGAGAAAAACTTTTAATAACCTTCAGTTATAAATTATGCTACAGGAAAAATGTCTTTTTTGGCGGTGAAAAAGACGGTTTCTTTTAGTGACCACAAAAAGCGGAACAATGCTTAATTAACCCCTGGGTTTTAAATTGCGCAAAAGAATTGAGCAACCAAAAATGAAGTGGTATTTGGATGGTAAAAACGCTGTTTTTTTTAAATGAATACAACAGCAACAGGCTTAGATAACTCTTGGATTTCAATGTGTTGTGAGCAGATAGCATTAAAATGTATATTGCAGCTTCATTGGACCACACTGGACTTCAGTTCCAATACTCCACAAAATCAGAATTAGAAACGTTTAAAAGAAGCAGTCTCTGAAACAAGCTGTGACACCCCAAAAAATCGCTGTATAAAAATAAGTTCTTTTGTAAGAGATATCATAAGAGCCGTGGCAGCACCTTCCTAATCGTACAGTGAGAGTGGAATGAGCTCCCGCGTCGCACCCGGACTTATATAGTGCGTGACATCACCGAATCCCCCCGGTCTCTATTGGCTTCAACTCTGGGACATGTCATGCAGGCTATGCCCTTCTTCCTCCCAGAGTTCTTTGCCCTATGTAACGCCATGTGCTCGCAGGCCATTTTAAACAATCAAAAGCACACTTCGTTCACGCGAAGTACCCCAAACTTCGACTTCGTTCAGAACCGAAGTTTTCCTGAAATTCTAAACGAATTCCACTTCGTTAGAATCAATTTCACCCATCTCTAACTCCGATGCTTCAGTACAGAGTTTGACCAGGTACATGTGCTGATGATATTATTCTCATCTGGTCATCAGATGTGGTAACAATACCGAAGCTTTATAATAATCCGTTCAGTTTAAGGTTTACTTATTGATAAAATTCAACCAACACATTTTTTGAAGGCTAGATCAGAAAAGGGTTTCTAATTCACACATACTTATTGTTACCTCTTTCTTGCAAAACTGTACTGTACTTCATGCATATTCCTATTATCTACATTACATTTTAGGGGAATTCCAGTTGGTTAGAGTACTAGATGGATGCAAAAATATTATTCCACATTTGATTTATATCACAGGGAAGAATTTAATACAAAAATGAGATTAAAGAAGAGAAGATATTCATAATGGTCCCATGATACGAGCTAATATAAAAGAGTATTTGTTATTACCTTTGCACAACAATATGCTTAAACATATCATAAAAGATAGTTGTAAGTTTTCTACCAGTAGACTGACCACTTTGAGTTCAATACTGTCTCTAGTTTTAAAACTATAAAACCATGTTTGCAAAGGCTTCTACAAGTGTGGTTTTAATAGATGTCGTTGTTGCAAGTATGATTATAAAACTAAAAATGTGATGGGTCTAATAGATCCCAAAAGCTATCAAATGAAAAGCTCTGTTAATTGTGATACCTGGTAGTTAGTCTATTGTGAAGAGTTTAGTATATGCCAGATTTCTCATGTTGGATGCACAATTCATAAACTTAAAGGGGTTGTCTCGCTACAAGGATTGCTTTTTATGTTAAGGATCTTGTAAAAACAAGTCACTTTGCAATATATGTCCATTAACAGAGTTCTACCTATTCCTACATATCCCCTCTTGTATGGGCTGCATCAGCTCCTCGGGTCACTATAGCTACAGACCTGTTTGATCTCTCCTGATAGGCTGCCAGCACTGGTTGCTATAGCTACAAACCTGGCTTCTTCTACAGCCTAGTAGAAGCCAGTAAACATGCCTCTGAATTCAAAATGAAACCAAGAAAACAGGACTAAGGTAAGACGAATAAATGTAGTAAGACAACCCCTTTAAAGATCGCTGCAGCGAGCAGGAGACAAAGCCACATGGGGCACGAGACAGGAGTTGCTCCCTGTCTCCTAACCCTTTCTTGCTGTCTCCTATCCCTTGCTCCCTGTCTTCTGCCTCTTGTGGCATCTCCTGCCCCCTGCAACATGTCTCGGGTGGTCGCAGGAGACAGGCCGCATGGGGCATAAGTTGCTACCAGTCTCCTTCCTCTTGTTCCCTGTTTTCGGTCCCTTGGAGCATCTCCTGCTTCTCTGTGTCTCCTGCCCCCTGCTTCGTGTCTCCAGTGGATGCAGAAGGCAGGAGACAGGAGAGTTTCCCCTTGCTCCCTATCTCCTGCTTCCTGTGAATGCTGGAAACATGTCACAGGGTCAGCAGTTGTCCCCATGGTCCCTTTCTCTTGCCCCTTGCACCAAGTCCTCCTCCTGCTGCCTCCTGTTCACTGCCTTGTTGTTTATGTCTTACCTAACTTTCCTGGAAACTGAATAGACTATCCAATGTCCAGAAAAGCTGAGTGATCTCCATGCTTTCCCGGGTGCCACTTCTATGGGATTGGGTGTCACTCAGCTTTCCTGAATGCTGAGTAGGCATTCCAGCCAATGTATGTGTGTAATTTTTCAGTTTTGCTTACAGGTTTTTCTTTTGGACTACTGGATTCGATGGATTATCTTGGATCAATTTTTTAATAAAATGGTTAAAGAGGGCTTGTGTTGGGAGTGTTTATTTAAATAAAAAAAATAGGTTTAGTGTTTTGGGTTTTTTCCATTTAATTTTCCATTTAATTTCAATGTTAATAATGGAGGTGTCTGACAGATGCCTCTCCATTACTATCTGGGGCTTGGTGTCATCCAGTGGTGGTTTTTGTCACCCTATGGCTGACCCTAAGCTCCTTTCACTATTACCCCAGTAACAAATGCACCAAAGGTTCTGGGAAGAGCTGGGTAACCATCAGAAATGGATCCTCTAATGTGAAGTTCCTCTACTGGGGCCACTTCGGGCTGGTATATTTAGGATGGGAAAGGCTTGATATCCATGGATCTTCCCATCTTGATAGTATCAGGCTGCAGATGCTGATTTTACCATGTCTGGTTGTGAAGAGTGGGGAGAACCCCACATCAGCTGTTTTTGTTTATTTTGTTAGTGAAAATTAATAACATCCACTGTAATCAAAGTATAATTAAATATTTTTATTTTTTTTTTAAATGACGTGGGGTTCTCTCATTTTTCATAACGAGCCAAGGTAAAACCAGCAGCTGCAGGCTGATATTATACTGTAAGAATTGGGTCCCCTCCCACCATAAAAATACCAGCTTGTAGCCTACGCAGAAGTGGACCGTCACATTGGAGTGTCCAGTTCATCTCAGATCACCCTGGTGCTTTGGGTACTGGGGTAACAATGACATGGGGTTAGCATACGCCTTGCAGTGACTGTTATTAATGGAGACACGTATCTCAGAAGTCATTACTAACACTGGAATAAAATGTAAAAAACATAATGACACAAGACCCAAACATTTTATTTAAACACTCCCCAACACCAACCCATGTTGACCATTTTATTAACTAAATTAATCCAACACTGGTCCAATGTAGTTCTGTTAATCTGACATAGTCCAAAGGGGAAATAAAAATGTTACAGAATAAAATCTGATAAAGATCATGCCTGTGATTAATCTTTTAGGGGTACAAGGTACGTTGTTCAAGTTGCACAATATGATTCTGGGGGATATAGTCCATAGTCACAGCACAAACTGCAAACTTTGTACAGAGGTGGGGCACGGGTAGGGAAGATCCAGGGACAAGCCATTACCAGGAGAAGTTATCATGGCAGTCTGGGTTCAATGCAGAAAAAAAGGAAAAAAGAATAATTTATCAGAGAAGACATCACCGGTGAGTCACTGAATGCAACTGTACTGTTATTACTTATACGTCTGCAGCGTGCCAATGTACACTGGTACCTACCACTATCTGGTCTCTGTATGGCAGTAATATACAGTCTATAGAGCCTGTGTACAACTAGTAATGAACACTAAATGGTTATTTTTTGGCAGTAATATTATTATAAGTGTAATGTTTTAGGTTCAGGAACTCTTTGTCAGCATCCTCCAGCTTTCTTGGATGCTTAGCAGGCTATCCAAAGTCCAGGAAAGCTAGATGATGCCAAACACCTCAATTAGATTTCTTCTAGAGCAGTTACACAATTGTATGTAGTATGTGTGGCTTTTGTAAATAGGGTATGACTTATTAGAAAGGGGATGTGGTTTATGCAAATGTGGAGGTTGCATGCTGTGTGCACTGCAACTCTAAATTTTCCTGATGGCCACTTTCAAGAGTTAGTAAGTATGCTCTGTAGGGATATGACATCTAGTACTGTATCTACAATTCTATAGAGCTTTGTCTTCTGGAAATATAAAGGTTAAATTTTTAGATAATTTATAAACAAGTTAAACAAAGTTTGTTTGTAATTTGTAACCACTGAGAAACAAGTCTGCATAGAAGCTGTATACACAAAATGGGAGGAATTTGGAAATTAAGACTATTTGAAAATGTGTATCACTTACTTTAATCACACAAGGGCAGATTTATTAATACTGTGTAATACTCAGACAATCTAAACAGAGTCTACAAAGTCTTAAAATGCACCATATTTATCATACTGTTGATAAATCTGATGCATGTTTAGACTGTCTAGTTTACACTTTATATTACTTGACCTAGTTTGTGCCACTAATTTGCTTTAAAATATTGGCCCATTTTTGGTGCATGATGTAGCATGCTTAGCCACACTCCTTTTCCACAAAGACACACCCTTACAATAAAGTCAAGTCCTTTTGTCGAACATAGTGCAGAAGTGTCCAAGGGTACGTTCACACGGCGTATTGCGGTGCGTACCGTACGTGCCGCAGTACGCCGGGTGTTTTAGAATGACGCGCTGGCCAATGGGGGAGAGGGCCATGGTGGAGGTGGCCCCATTCACTTCTATTATCCATAGCGCATAAACTCCGGGAAGAAGTGACGTGTCACTTCTTTCTCCCGGTGTACAATACTTGCATATTGTATGCTGGGGAGGACTGCCGTAATTTATATCTCTTTATGAGAGCTATGAATTACCGTAATTTCGGGCGTATTGCATCTAGAATGCATAAGAAATGTGGTGTAAACCATGTACGCCAGTATTTTGCCACAAATTGTACCAGAATTCTGGTGTAGTTGCCGTAGTAAATTTTCCTCATTATATCAATAAAACATAGCTTACAAAAGTGCATTTGTTTCAAATTCTTTGATTCTATTAGTTTCTATTAGATGTAATTACAAAGCCCACATTACTTCACAGAGTTTTTTCCATGTGTATACTGTAATATAATGCTGTTAAGAAATGCACAACCTCATCAAGTTCAGTAAGCTGTTATCAAGTATCCTGCTCCTCGGCACTCATGGTGCCAGCAGTCGTTCACCGAGACGATTGCCAAGAGACAGCAGTATGCGTCTAGCCATCCCTAAGTGCAGAAGCTGACCGTGCTCCTGTCCAAGTTGTTGGTACTGCAGTCCCTCCCTTTTCAAGTGGTGGACTCTGCACAATTCAAAGAACTGGTCAGGAAACTTGGCATTCACTTCTGCCATTGTATCGACATGGGTAGTGGCTCCTCTGGACCACCACAAGCAGTGTTAGCGGCCACGCCAGGGAGCGGGGTCTAAGTAGGTCCTGGTTTTCACCAGAGCCCGCCGCAAGGCAGGATGGACTTTCTGCGGCGGGAGTCCTACCAGGCTGAGGCGCAGCGAGGTACCCAATCGTAAGACGAAACTCGTAGTCAATGGTCAGGCCAACAGGTCAGGGCAGGTGGCGGAGATTCGAGGTCAGGTAACGTAGCAGAAAGGTCGGGTACACGGGCAGACAGGAACTGATGAACAGGGGAAAATTGATGAACAGGAATAAATATATTAACAGGGGGAAATTTATGAACAGGGGGAAATTGATGAACAGGAATAAATATATTAACAGGGGGAAATTTATGAACAGGGGGAAATTGATGAACAGGAATAAATATATTAACAGGGGGAAATTATTGAATAGGGGGAAATTCATGAACAGGAATAAATATATTAACAGGGGGAAATTATTTAACGGGGAAATTGATGAACAGGAATAAATATATTAACAGGGGGACATTGATGAACAGAGAAAGGCCATTAACGATTTTGATGATCCAAGTGGACAGGATTATTCCCCTGGGCGAACGAAGTCACACACGGGAGGAAATGCTCCGGGTCATGCAAGATGACATCGATTTCTGGCTTTCTCCGCGACAAATGAAAATTAGAACCATTGTGACAGACGATGGAAAGAACATGGTGTCCGCGCTGCATAGGAGGAGGGCTGAGCCATGCTCCCTGCATGGCATACATGTTCAATCTGGTTGTCTTACACCCATCTGCAAGACATTCTAAAAATGGCCAGAAAACTTTGCATGCACTTCAGCCGTTCTTACACCGCCAATCACAACCTCCCCCAACATAGGCTGATATGTGACATTTCCAAACGTTGGAATTCCAGCCTCCATATGTTGGAACGACTCTATGAACAGAAAAAGGAAATTAATGATTTATTGATGATCCAAGCGGACACCCCTGTGTAATTTTAATGTCGGCCAGTGGCAGCTCATACGTGACACCTGCCGTTTGCTCAGCCCCTTTCATGTGGACACATTATTTGTCAGTCGCCAGGACTATGGGATGAATAACGTCATTTCACTGCTTCATGTTGTCACGGACAGTGGTAGTGGATCCACTGGACCACCGCAAGCGATGGCAATAGCCACGCAAGGGAGCGGACTCTAAGTAGGTCCCGGTTTTCACCAGAGCCCGCCGTAAAGCGGGATGGACTTGCTGCGGCTGGAGTCTACCAGGTCACTACCCCTGACGTGACTTGCTTGCGGTGGCAGCCGAGGTGAAGCGTGGTCCAAAATCATAAGGCAAACTCGGAGTAGGGGACAGGCGGTAAGGTCAGGACAGGCAGCAGTAGTTCGTGGTCAAGGGACGGAGGCAAGAGGTACGGTACACGGATATAACAGACGAGGCTGAAGGAAACGCTTACTCTACAGGGTCTTAAGATTTTTATTATTATTATTTATTTAATAGTCTTGCATGCGGTTGTGTGAGGAGCCTTTTCCATTACAAAAGCAGCTAAATAATTTCCACAGCTTTCAAAATCTGGACACCTAGATAATAGTTCAGCAAACTTTTCCTTTATCACCTGTGTTATCTGTTCATGAACAAATTGAACTTATCAACTTGTTTTCTTCTAACACTTGAAATCTGTGCGGATGTAATTTGTTCCATCCGGTACAGGGAAGGGCCTCCCAGAAGGACTTGTGTTTTTAGTGTCTGTAAGTTGGACATACGATTCACATTCTTCATACTGAAGAAGTTCATCCAAAGCCAGTTTTGCAGCAGTTGCTTTTGCTTCTTTTTTGTTATTTCCCATTACAGTTGTGTACTGAATTCAATCAACAAAGGCACAGAATGCAAAATAAGCACTAAAAACATTCCCTGTAGTTTATGGTCTCCTCAGTTCAAGTTCCATTAGCTGCATTGAACAAATTGGTGTAACGCAGAGAAACTGGATCAAACCCCACGTTTATACTTCATGAGTGTTTGATCGTCACTGCTGTCCTCCTCAACGGTCTTGGTATGCAGAGGCTGACCTCTCGCCAAAAAGCTTCCCATGCCACTCTCCACATCAATACTGCAAGAAGCAGGGGATGTCTGTCCCATCTATTTTTTGCCAAGTAGCTGCTGACTGTCCTCAAATTGTTCATCCTCGCTGTATAGTGGCGCTGAGCCCAGACCATATACTAGTTCTCTGCCTGAGGGACCCGAACGGGACAGAGGCGGGTTGAGGACAGGTGAGGGGCGCTGACCTGTTCCCAGGCCATGCCAACTAAGAGTTGTATCTGACGAACTCACTGACTGTTGGCTAGGATTGTCAGATGTCATCTGGGATGAAGTTAATGACAAACAGGCTTAAATAACCCTTGGATATAAATTATGCTACAGAAATCACCAGGAAAAAAATATTTGGTATGTGGCGCGTAGAAACACCATGTATTTTACTGAATATAAAAGCACAAACACGCTTAAATATAAATTGCGTTCCAGAAATGACCAGGAAAAATGTACTCGTATGTGGCGTTTAAAAACGATGTGTATTTTACTGAATATAAAAGCACAAACAGGCTTAAATAACCCTTGGATATAAATTGCTCTACAGAAATCACCAGGAAAAAATCAACTGGTATTTCAAGTGTAAAAACGCTGTGTATTTTACTGAATATAAAAGCACAAACATGCTTAAATAACCCTTGGATCCAAATTATGCTACAGAAATCACCAGGAAAAAATTAACTGGTATGTAGCGTGTCAAAATGCCATATATTTTTACTGAATACAAAAGCACAAACAGGCTTAAATAACCCTTGGATATTCAATGCGCTCCAGAACTGACCAGATGGCATTAAAATGTATATGGGGCAGAATTAGACCCACCCTGGACTTGAATTACAATACCCCACAAACTGAATCAAAATTATAACGGAAGAGGAGCAGTCTCTGATAAAAGCATGGACACCACCACCCCCATCCCCCCCCCCACCCCCCCAAAAAAAAATAATTGCTGTTAAAAACAAATTTCTTTTGTGTTAGATCTTGGCAGCAGCAGCTGCACCAGCAGCACAACGAGAGCAGTGTGAGCTGCCAGCATGACTTCCGGACTTATATAGGGCTGTGATATCACAGAATCCCGTCGGTCTCTGATTGGCTTGATGTCTACACATGTCATTAAGGGTGTTCCTTTCTTCCTCCCAGAGTTCTTTGCCCCATGTAACGCCATGTGCTTGCGGCCATTTTAGCAATTAAAAATACGCTTTGTTCCCGCTAATTACCCTAAACTTCTATTTCGTGCAGAACCAAAGTTTTCCTGAAATTCTAAACGAAGTCCACTTTGTTAGAATCAGTTAGCCCATCTCTAGTTATCATTATCACAATTATCTCCTAGTGTATATTTTCTTAAAACAGAAAATATTTTTTTTAAATGTAAATAAATATAGTGTCAGTTTTCCTTAAGGATGTAGAAATATATACTTGGCATTGTAATCCCACAATGAATCCAGCAAGCCAAACTCCAGTTGTTTTGGATTTATATAGAATTATTCAAAAATTGGCATGACTTTAATGTTTATCCCCATATTTATTCTATTTAGTACACCAACAGTATGAAAATATGCATGAATGGACACCATCATGGTAGGACAGGGCATGATTAACTCCCTCTTCTTACTGCAAGTGCTTTTTATACAAGCAGTGGAAGCAACATTATCAGCTGGTGTTACCGCTGGTCTGATCATAAACATGCAATATTAGCAGCATGTATAATGTTCCCAGTTGTCTGTTAAAGGATAGAGAATAATCAATGCACAACTAGCTAAAAGGTGTATTACCTTTTCTGTTAGAGAAAAATATTAAAAACTTTGTGACACTAGACATTATGTTGTTCTACGATGTACTGGGTGTAGGCACCATTCCCAGTAGTATCCATGTAATGCGTGGACACCTTACACTAGACCAAAACATTACATATTTGTTGACAGATCCTATAGATATCAACTGTGCAATTTAATATATATGTAGGCTGCTCCATTTATGCTTAGTGTCTGTTGTGGGGGAAATAAGGTTCAACACGTTGAACCTTTCCACTCCACTGTTCAACCAGGTGATTAGAGCAACTAAAGGTAGATTGTGACTGGTTTTGCCACTCCCCCAATGGCAACTATATATTCTTGACCACCAGATTTATTCTGTCTACCAGTTTTTTGCATGGTTTGCACTAGGAAGTATATTGGAGGGGCTGGAGGGAATTAGGGGTGGCGTGCTAAGTAGGTACATACCTCTAAGTGATTGTCTCTTTTGTTCATAGTATAACTCAGCCCTGACATCTTCTACCATGTTTTTCATTTTTGTTTTAGAACCATCTGACTATAAACATCATAATTTATGTATTGTAATGTACAATATTGTGATGACTACCAATAAAACAGGAGGTGAGGGAAGTAACACTATAAAAGACTTCCATCAGAGAACAACAGACTATTTAAATTGTATAATAAAAGGAAAAAATAAAGATACGCAATCATTATGTTAGCTCTTAAGGACCAAGCATTTTGTACTTCCTAATTATGTCATTCACCATACCATATAATAAACTTGGAAACCGCAAAAATATTCTAAGTGGGTCAAAATGTGAAAAAACCTACTTGTGCCATGTTTGAGGGGATTTTTAAAACTTGTGTTGTAGTACCATTTTCTGCAACCAATAACTTTTTTGCACTTCCAGCTCAGGGTAAATTTTTTGAGTGTACTTTTTATTGGTACCATTTTGGGATAGATGTGACTTTAGTGATCACTTTTATTTAAGTTTTTATGGGACCTGAAATGACCAAAAATATGTGTAGCTTTTTATTATTTACTGTTTTTATTTGTAAAATGGCAAAAGGGAGTTGATTTGAACTTTTAATATATATATTTTTTTACTTTGACATTAAGTCTCCCTAGGGTGCTTCACTACTATGGGGTGTGATCATTTGTACAGCCTATTGCATTGTATAGACAATGCATTAGGGTGTACAAAGATGGTGGTTTTACTACTTCCTGCCTTTCGCAGGAAGAAGTACAACGAGAAACATGGCAGTGATGGAAGCCTTCACAAGGCTTCCAGCCACCATATTAACTGATCTGGGCCCACCGATCTCGCCGTGGGGGTCCCAATCGGATTGAGGAACGGTGCGCAGCTAACTTGCTAACTTTTGAAAGTGGCCTTCAGGGAGATTAAGATAAGCTCCCATAATTTGCATAAACCAACCCCCCTTTTAAACAATATATGGCCTCCTTTGCCCAAGCCATGCCCCCACTACACACAACTGTGTAACAACTCTAGATGAAAACTAGTTGAAGGTGGCAATATCTATCTTTCCTGAATGTTGCACAGCCTATTCAGTATCCAGGAGAGCTGGGAAAATTTAAACCTTTACCCTGCCACCACTTAGTAACTATATTGTGGTAGATACCAGTTGTAAATGGGCTCAGCAGACAGTATATTACTGCCATACAGTGACCATTACACTTTTATCAACATTACCATCATACAGTGACCATATAGTGGTAGATACAAGTTGTACACAGGTTCAGCAGACCATATATTGCCAATATGCAATGACCATATAGTGGTAGATACCAGTTGTACAGAGGCACAGCAGTTACAGGTGACATTTTCTCTTATAAGAGTCTTTCTTCTACATCCCGTCCAGACTGACATAACAGCTTCTTGTGGCCACAGCTCATCTCTGAAGAATTTACCACACAAATATCTTAGGATTGTAACTTTCCGGCACTTTCCTATCTATGCCCCATCTCTATACAAACTACCCATGGGGTGATGGGTGGAGGTATGAGGACTATAGAGTGATGGGTAGAGGTGGGTTGTTATGGCGTGGGGGTTAAATTTTGTGCTGATTTTTGGCCACATAAAACAATGGCATTAGAGTGGGTTACAGAGCACAGCTTACAGGAACAATATCCTTGAAGGGGGGATTGCATAGGACCATCTCCATGGAGATTGTACTAAGGCTGTGGCCTGTACCCCAATGATTATTTTATGTGGCTTGACCTCCAACTCCTTCACCCCCAGAAAGTCAACTGCAGGCATAACCTTCAGTGGGTTCAGGGGAGTTTAGTACTGTCATACTTTTGTAGTGCTTGCATTTTTCTATAGGTTTCCCCTTTGGACTAGGTTGGAATCATTGGGCTATGTCAGATCAGCTATGGTTTGATTTCTTTAATAAAATGATCAATGAGGGCTGGTGTCAGGAAGTGTTTATTTAAAAAGTGTTTTCTGTGTGTGTTGTTTTTTTTTGTTACCATTGAATCCAGAGCTAGTAATGAGGGTGTCTCACAGATGCCTTTTGATTACTAGTGCTGGGGTTTGGCATCAGCCAGTGGGGGTTTTAGCCACCTCAAGTCTAACATAACCCCTTCTCACTATCTCCCCAGTACACAACACATTAGAGGTACTGTGAAGAGCTAGGTAACTTTCAGAAGTGGACCCTCTAAAGACATATTCTGCATTTCAATCCCCCTTCCCCATGCTATTTCCCATCACTCTCTGGAAATATTCTTACCAGTCTTGAAGAGTGGCTGGCAGTCTGTAGAGCAGTAAGTGCTTTTCTCAGAAAAGGGAGCGGAGCTTTGCTGCTCCTCTCTCTCCTTCCAGCAGTGCATCAGATGCAGTCAGAAAAATGTAGCGGGGTGCAGGAGGCGAAATACCTGACCACCTCCAAAGCCACTGCATTCACCACTATCAATCTCTGCAGCTGAAGCCACTGCCACAAATGATAGAATCAGCCACAAGCCGTGCAGCGTGGCTTTGTTTTCTGTTTTTTTTGTACTATAGTGACCAGTACAATTGTTGGCAGGTGCATTTTCTTTACTATTGGATTGCATATGAGGTGTCTTCCACATGAAATCGCTAGAGAGTTACCAGGGCAGGTGAGAGTTAGAGTGGTGGGGTCACCCTTAACGGGATAAGTTCTCCACTTGAAATGCAAGCACTGTTAGGCAATAGCCTGGACATAACTGTTAGGGTTTGTTATCACCTCTTATCATTTTAGCTCTCTTTAGTTTGGATCTTCGTAACACTTCACATAGAGGAATTAGTGTAAGACCTATGGTTTGGTAAGAACTTTGCTATGTACTCTAATTGAGATTTTGTCTTTTGGGTACTATGTTCAGTTTTGATATATAAACAATAATACTTTATATGGATTATTAAAAGTTATGTTTTACTATGGGTTTTCTTTGTGGTAGTTTTAATTGCTGACTCTCGGTCCCCAAGAAACTTATATAGATATAATTCCACAGTGCTTTATGTTTATTCAGACATAAGTATAAGTTGCCATCACATGGCAGTAAATACAGCACGGATCCAACAAAATGAACCATGGCATTGAGGGACTCAATGATCTTTTAGTTGAATGGGATTCCTGCTCTGCTATAGTTTTCAACTGAATGTGCATTCCGAGGTTGTGTATAGAATTGAGAAGATGTATTGGAGTTTGGGGCCCACCAGCAGAGGCAGCCTGGGACATGGTTGCCCACTAAGAATCTGGCCAGTAGGGCAGATTGCTATTGTGGGCCTTATCAGTTGTCCCCATTTTGTTCAGAGCCCCTGACAGGAGTACTGCCAGTACTGACCTGATGGCACCCCTAATAAAAGACACATAGCATTTCCATATAAATTATGTAGCGGACTACGTGCTATGTAGAGAATTGCTACTCACACAAAATCCCCCTATTGTGACCTCTGAGCTTCATTCCAGATGCACTCAATACTGGACCCATTTCATTCACCCTTTTATAATTCTTTTGTTACATATTGCTTCAAGATTTCTGTCCAATGTTTGGTTATGAAAACAAAACCAGTGTGCATCTATATACATATTTTTCACAATGGTTTTTCAATCAGATTATGTTATACCTGGAATATTCTCTCCCTGAAATGTGGAGGTCTGAACAGACACCAAGAGAGATAACATATAGAGTAGGTTCTCATCTGAATTGAGGTAACTTTGCTGTTGGTAGATGGGCTTTTACAGTTTTGATAAAAAATGTACACTAAGAACCTTAAAATTGTCATATATCCTAAAGTAGCACAAATGCTTTTCCAAAAAATTCCTATCTTTCCTTTGACTGTTATTTAGTGCTTGTAGGGTGCTTCTGATATTGCAATGTTTAGTTATGGGTGTGTCCAAATTTTTGATTGATTGTCTTGAAAAAATATTGTTACATTGTCCCCTAAACTTGATGGCTATAAAAATGGGTGTGAAACAAGTTTGGGAACTAATTGTACATGCACATTTACATTAATCTAGGTTATGTATGTATGAAATAACTTGAAAATTATATTAAGTATATTCAGCATCTCAGAAAATTAACAGATTTCCACCAAAATGCATATCATACCACACATCATTATATTTATTGGTTCAGTTTGCTACAGAATTTTTAATTTGAAACGCAGAAATAAGCATTAAAGACTTTGAATTCAATTACCTGCAAAGTCTTTGTTGTGAGGTATAAATGGAATGAAAGAGAAGAAACTGAAGCAGAAAAAGAACCTAGTATATTTGGAGTGCCAAATAATGATTTAGATGTCTGGGTTTGATAGAAAATCAACTGTAAAGTAAATGTCACATTTCTGTTATGAGTGTTCCAGATGAGTGAAAATAGTGAACACAAAATGATTGGCCTCAGCAACCAGAAATAGATAATACTAATAAAAAATGTTTTTAGTATTTTTTTCTTAATATAGTGAAGGTCAGCTAGCAGTACTTCTCACTGTCCAGTAAATGCTTAGAATTGTGGGGTAACAGTTATCTTGGATCTATATAGCGATAGTGAAATGGACAATATTGATGAACTCCTAACAATGGCACATGTTAAGGTGAGGAATGGCTGAGCCATTCTGTTTATTTTTTGATCCATTTGAATGGTCGTCTTCTGTTTTCTTCAATTTCTTTTAACCTCTCCAATCATCTTTTAATCAAAGTATGTGGTTCTTCTGAACAATGTCTCAAACGACCCATATTTCTCATGCTTGCAAGGAGAAATGCATGTACAACGCATGTGCTGACTTCATCTCTAAATAAGGGCCGCCTGATTCACACCTGTTTCTTCACAGAATGATTGACCTCACTAATTGAATTCCACACTACTATTATTTTGAACACATCCCCTTTCAAATGATTATTCAAATACACAGACTCAAAAACATGCAGACCATGAGTGCGTAGTCTATTGGTTTTCTAAGACTATACTGCACCAACTGGTAAATTGTTTGACATGTGGTAATATAATTTATAACAAAAACAGTGATTAATCTGGTTAGTCTTATTGGACTGCTATTATTTTGAACAAGTGGATTGTGGCTGTGCCTCCTTTGTTTCCTGAAAGCACAATGAAAACTCATTCAGCTAAAACCTCTCAGTACTGATTTCCACAGCAAAATGCATGTTTGGCATTTTCTTTAGTGTGTGTAAGGGCCGTTCACATAACATTTTTGTCTCCGTTCACAGTATCCACCAGGATACCATGCAAAAGCTATATCCTGATGGGTACCATTGCAGGACAAACTTTAGAAATTTTAACAGAGCAGATATAGTTTTATTTGTACTATGTTTGTCAATTTATTAAATATACACAATATTTGTGCTGGACACAATAGTATAGTCTACCTTCCTATTGTGTCTAAAACATACAGCATGTACAGTATGTTTGGCGAATAGAGGAAACATAATGCAAATAAGGTTATGTTTTCTCTGTTGCTCTCTGTAGCTCTGTTGTTGCACCTGTCAGGACACGGTTTTTACATGGTATCCCAATGGATACTGTAAACAGTCAAAAGCGTCATGTGAATGGCCTCTAATTTATGCTTAATGTAGTTACAGTGTAACTGTTTTGACATGAAGCATTATAAGCCAAACAGGCATAGAGTTCAATTAGCTGTAAAAAGAAATATCAGGATGCTTTTCATTTACAACAAGAAGAAATCTCAGGATGTTCTTCAATTACAACAACAAATTAGAGAGGAGAGGATTTTACCTGAACATTGAGAGGGCTAAGGTCATGACTACCATCAAAATACTCCACATGAAAATCAACAATAAAGAAATAGAAGTTGTCGTGGACAGCTTCATCTTTGTTTAGTCCCTATTTAATCACAAAGGTGGTTAAACAGAGATCAAATGTCAATTAGCACTGGGGCATGCAACAATGGTTAGCATGGACCAGATATGCAAGTGCAAGAATGCCTTGGTCATCACCAAACAAAGACTGATCACTTCCAGTTTATCCCCAATAGTGACAACCTGGACCCTAGAGAAAGCAGAGAGAAGAAAATGTTATGCTTTTAAGCCATGGTGCTGAAGAAGACTTCTCTGAATCTTATAGATAGCTAGGATTATCACACAGATGTTCTTCATTGTATAAACCCAGAATTGTCACTGGAAGGCAACATCAACAGATAGAAACTGATCAGTTTTGGTCACGTGATGAGGGTGATTTTACTAGAATAGAAGATGCTATTCTGGATGGTTGAGGGTAAAAAGAATCATTGCAGATCGGAGATCCATTGGGCAGATACCCTTAGGAATAACATGGGAATGAACATCAAACAACTGAAAGAAAGTATGTTAAATAGGGAAGCATGGTGAGAAGTGGCCAACAGAGAAACAAGGGTCGGACACTACCTAATGGATAGAAGACAGCAAATTATGCCCTTTTGAAGGAAATTTCTACTCCATCATTCTGGCCTAGTGTGTTTGTGACAGGAACACCAAAATGCTTAAGAAAAGTACAACAAAGTTACCATTTTAATGACTGTGTTTTGCATTTTTAACCATACGTATTCTTACCTGGAGAATGATAACAGCCGGTATGAAGTTTCTCTCACTCTGCATGAAAGCACAATTAAAAAAAAATATATCACTTTTTATTTGTAAAATTAGAATTTTTTTTGTGGGAAACCATAACATTTTATAAAGAAACAAAACAGCAGAATAATATTTAAGTGATAGTGTGTTGCTTTTGTCATTGTTTCTTTGTTCTTTTCTTACTATTTGAAATAACTGAAAAAAAATGTTATTTGTTTACAATTTAGTTGTACAGATGCCACAACAATGTAGTAATACAGGTGTGCCACCATATGTTTAGCATCCAAGGTTTATTAATTGAATTTGTTCCTGTTTTAACTACAGTAATTATACCTCTTATATGGATACTAAAACCACCGTTTAATTCACATTTTCACAGTCTGTGATGAAGATTACAATTGATTCTAGCTTTAAAAGCACCTGTAATAGTGGTTGTATTAGATTGAAAAAAAGGGTCTGCTGTCTTTCCTGGTCATTTCAGTTTTTTATGGGCTATGTCTGTTAATAAGTCATTGGGGATAAACTGTACCAAATACAGTGCTTGAACAAAAGTGACACTGTTTTAAGAGAAAGTTTACTATTTAAGTAGCAGGAGATATTCAAATACACTTAGGATTAGAACAATTAACTACTCAAATAGATTAGCTTGCCATGGCATACGACCCAAAAAGAGTTGTGTGTCATCTGGACCGATGGCAAGCATCATCTGTTACTGTGTTACATGTAACCTGACCAGTCACTGAAATATTTCCTGTAAGACTTACAATCAGTAAGACAAGATTACATTGCTTTACGTCTTTTCTAATGTAATAAAAAATGTTCCCCATAGTATATTTGAAAGAGTGCTGGAAAAGTGTAAACAGAAATGGTAAAAAATAAAATATTTTACTATAAGCAATTGTTTAACATTCAAAAGTAAAAAGTGACAGTTTTCCTTTAAATAACCTCAAACTGCTAGATGGTTTACATACCGACCAATAAGGAAGGCAATACAAGGCCTTCCTAGAACAAAGTTCAATAAGGTAATTTGCAAAGACATTGATTTTAGGAATTTGCAGCTAATAAACACAGCTAAATAACATCAGTATGAGCACTACAAAGCACTGTATTGGGATAGGGGTTAATTTAACATAAATATGTAGAAGATAAATTATGTGTCGATTCTTTTTTGCAAACGCTGTGGCTATATAATGTTTTATTATTTATTAAAATAATATCACATGGGGGGCGTGGCTTGCGCTTGAAGATGATGGACGCAAGATAGCAGAGCTCTGGATCGGCGGCAACAAACAACGGCCCAAACAAACCTTTAACGGCTACTACTGGTCCCTATTGCCAACCTAAGGAGAGGTGAAGGAGCCAAGACCAATATCAGTGTTTTTCATTGCCCACAACGAGCTACCCAGCCTCAAGAGTCCCTGAGCTCTGCGGGACGGAGATTGAGGGGCTACGTCTGCGGGCACGCTCTCTTGTGACACAGCCCGAGACTCAGAAGAACCCGTCGAACACAACCCGCCGGACAGCGTCCACTCATTCCCCTGGTCATACACCTTTGTTCCGTCTGCGAAAGTTCCCCGACCTCTAGCAGGCTCTCTGCTATAACGGTGGCCCGGCGGTGAGTACGGAGGATCCCTCCCCTGTGTGGTGCAGCGGCCATTTTCCGGCGGTCTCTGCTCACTGCATGACAGAGACTGGGGGTCGGGGCCGGGAGGGCCCCGGCCCCCCTGTTGGCCACCCCCGGGCCCAAAAAACCTCCCCCCCAACGTTTCCGCCCCCCCTATTCCCCCCTTCGCTAAAGCCCAAATTCCCTCCATTTTTTGGGCGGTTTTGCCCCCCCCTTTCGTCCATTTTGGCTCTGGCGATATTTTCGGCGGCCCACCTGGTCAGGGATCCCGGCCTCCTTTGGTTTTTTCCCAACCCGGCCATTCTTTTTTGGCCATCGGGCCCTCATCTGTCCCTTCACCCCTTCCACCCCCCCCTTGGCCCCCATCCTGACCTTGGGCCCCGCCGGGGCCCAACCCTCTCTCTTGTGACGGGGGGCCAAAAACCCCTATTTTGCCCATGCGTTTTCAGGGGGGGCCCCCCTGCCCCTTTTCCCCTTTTTTCCCCAAAAAAAAAAACCTCCCCCCTTATTTTTCCCCACTTTGTCAGGTCCCCCCCAAAGGGGAAATCCGCCTCACCCTTGGCCGTTGGGGCCTAAAATTATTTTGGCCCTTGAAAGGCTTTTGTTCCTGACCTCAGCTGCCTTGGAAAACGGCTTCCCCTTAAAATTTGGGTTTTGGGCCGCCACGTTGCCTAAAGCGCTCCGGGTGCGCCTTGGGTTCCCCCTTTCCTCTCCAGTTTTTGCCACCTCCAAAATTTCCAAAGTCCACTTTTTCTAAATAAACCTCTCCCCTAAACAGGGATCCTTTTTCCCTGGGGCCTAAAGTTTTCCCACCCCAATCCATTTGCCCCTGTTAATTTTCTTTTCCCGGGACCCTCCCCCACATGAAAAGCCCACTCTGGGTTAAATTTTTCCCCCTGGGAACCATTTTAATTTTAATCCAATTCCACTGACCTCCACCTTTCTGTTTTAACCCGGGCCCCAATTTTTTTCCCCCCTTTTTCATCTGTAATTGTTAAACCAATGCTCCCCGGTGACCTCCCCTTATATTTTGATTTTCCTTTCGGTTTTCCCTCCAAAATTTTTCCACAGATTCCCTCCTTTAGTGAGGTGAAAAAAAGAAAATTTATTGTTAAAATTTTTTTTGCCCCGTTCCAAAGCATTTCCCCTTTTTCCCTATTTTTAATCCGGGGAACCCCCATTGGTTTTTCCAACCCCCCTAAAAATTTTTTTTTCCGCCCCCAAAAAAATTCACCCTGCGGACCCCAAAATTCCCTGTGCCCCGTACCTCCCACCCCCCAAGGTGCCAGGGGCCCTTATCTTTTCCGGGCCTCCTTCTTTGGCCAGTTTCCCATCTTTTGGGGCCGGGGCCCCCCCTAATCTAAAACAAGGACCGGGCTTTTAGGTTTTTTTAGGGCACAGAAAGGCTACCCCGGGTTGAATTTTTGGGTTTTTCCCCTTTAAGGCCCAAAAAGGGAATTTTAAAACGATTTAAAAGCGGGCGGAAGCCATTCCCCATTTTTTAAAACAAACCTTTTATAAGGGCCCAAAAAAGGGCCCCTTCCCCCATTTTGCCCGGGGGTTTTTAGTTTCCCTACCCCCCTGCATTGGGGCAGGGAAAATTGGGGGGTTTTTTTAAAATTTTCCCTTGCCGGAGGAAAAGGACCCGAAACCCAATTTTGGAAAAAATTGGGCAAGGGAACCCCGGCCCCCTTTTGAAAAATTCGGCCACCAAAAAAACCTTCATGACCATTGCGTTTTTCCAGAAGCTACAAACCTTGTTTTTTTTAACGGTAACAGAAAACATAGACTTCCAAACCCCAAAACATTCACCCCCCGGCTCCCGGGGGCGAAAATGTGTCGCAAAAATTTAATTTTCTACCTCATAAAGATAACCAAACCCCCGAGCCCTCCGCAAGGGAGTTTTGCTACCAGAAAATTTAAAAGGCTCCCCAAACTTCCCAGACCTCTCGGCGGGAAACGATGTTTCCCGATGAAAGGGAATTTGCCCCCTAAACCAAGCTGTTTCCGTGACCATAACATCCCTTATCACGGGGTTTTCCAGTAAAAATTAATATCTCCAAGGACAAAAATTTACCATTGCCGGGCACCCTCTCCAAATTTTATGCACGGGAGTCTCCCCAGATGGGGTTTTCCCCCTCCTGACCACACCAATCCCACTCCGATACGAAAAGGGAAATGGATAAACAAAACCCTTATCCCCCCTTTTTTCCCCCTTTGATGGGGAAATTGGGGGGCCCCCCAAATGTAAAAAATTTTTGGTTTGGGTCCCCTTGGGGTATTTTGGTTGAGTTATTAAAATTTTTTATGTTTTTTTTTTTCAGGGAATTAACCTTTTTTGTGTTATTGCCAAATTTTCCAAACGGGGGCTAAACTTTTAAGGGCTTATTTCACACTATTTTTTAAACTTATAGGGGCCCCATACCTTTGCTCCCTCTTCTAGATTTTCAATTGTTACCATGGGAAAAAATTCCTATCCATAAATGCTAATGGTCTAAAACCTCCCCCTTAAAAGGGTTCTCTCTTTTGGAGGTTGCGGTTAAGTGGGGAAGCAGATGTGCCCTGTGTTAAAGGAGCCATTTAAAACCGAAAAACTCCTTCCCCCCTGAAACATAAAAAATTTTCTTGACTTCATACTTCCCCCTGCTCTAAATTACAAAAAAAGCGGGGTTTAAAATATTTTTTAGAGTTTCCTTGGTTTTCCCACCCCCCCTCAGTTCTGAAAAAAGACCCTAAAGGCCCGATAAAATTATTCTGCAATGTTTCCCTTTGATTCTGTCGTGTTCACTTTTAGAAAGCTATTTAAAAAACCCCAAAATAAAAAAAAATTTCGTTATCCCCAAAAGGCAATAAAAAAAGGGCCCGGGGGAAATCGGCAAAAGGTTTATTTAATTATATCCCGGAGTCTTTAATTGGTAATTGAAAACGAGTTTGGGAACCGTTTCCCGGGGGGCCTAAGTTAAGACCCCAGATTTGGGAAATCTTTCCAAACTAGGGGAAAGATCTTCACGCCCCTGGAGATACCAAACAAAAACCGAACTTTGATTACCCCTTACTTCTTTTAAACAAAATTAAACACCTCTGGGCTGGGATTTTTTTTCTGGTGGATAAACCGGTTTCAAATTTTAATGTAAACCCACAGCAATGGGCCTGTGCCATTTGGTTTTACCATGCCCCAAATATACCTCTCCTTTAGAAATAGAATTTCCCCTTTTTTTCCCCTTTTTCCTTCCATGGAAACTCAATCATTTTTAAATTAAAGTAAAACCTCATAAGTACCCTAAACATGAAAGTCCCCAAAAAAAGGCAATTTTTCAAAATTAATTTAAATTCGGTTTCCCTAACCCAAAATTTTTTTGGTGGGGGACATAAAGCTTTTATGCGCGGGGGGGTGTAAAAGAATTGCCTAAGGGGAAAAACTTAAAGAAGAGGGGAAAGAGTTTAATAATTTTTTTAAAGGGGAAATTAAATCCCTAGCCCGCCCAATTTTAAAAGGTCCCCCCTGAGTATTCTAAAAGCAAAAATTAAAGCTGATTTAAAAAATAGTTTTCCGGTTAAATGCTCCTTCGGAAACATGAACTTTGCCTTGCAAACTAAAATTAAACTTTTTATATGAAAGGGAAAAACCGCCCGGGGGAAAACTCCTTCCCGTAGGGTAAAAAAAAACTAAAAGCCAGTTTCAAAAAACAAATATATCTTTCCTGCCCCCATAAAAGGGTAAAATCTTTTAAATCCTCGGGAAAAATCCGAAACTTTTGCTGATTTTTTATCGGTCACTCTAAAATTTCTCAATAAAGACCCATCTTTTCCCCGCATTTCCCCCTGGGGAGATTAAACAAAATTTTTTAAATTTAAATTTTTCCCTTCCTACCCTCTGCCCCCTTTTACGTAACATCCCTAATGCCCAATAAAGGGATTTGGGAAAAATAAAGCAAAAGGGATCTCCCAATCTAAACTAAATAAGTCTCCTGGTCCGGATGGTTTTCCCAACGAATACTAAAAAACTCTTCACAAAACCTTTTAAACCCCCCAAATTAAAAGTTTACATTTCACTAAATTTTATGTCCTCTGGAAACCCCCCTTCCAGAATTTTTAAACAGAAACCCTTTTTCAACCATACCCAAACCGGGAAAAACCCTTAGAAAATTGTCTCCAATTACAGACCCTTTTTCCCTTCCTTAAAAAATGAAATCAAATTATTCTCTAAAATTTTAGGTCACAGATTGAATAAAATTCCTCCCCAAACAAAAAAAAACCCTTTGACCCAACGGGATTTTTTGAAGGGAAAGGGGCAGACAAGGATGGGACTAAAGAATTATTGAATTCTTCATAAGGTTTTTTCCAAGCACCAACCCCCACGATATTGCTTTCTCTGTTTTGGAGAGAAAAGCTTTTGATACTTTAAATTGGTAATTTATGGAAGCAGTTTTATTAAAATTTGGTTTTTTGAGGGTTCTTTTAAAGCGGGGAGTTCTATCCCTTTATACTTCTCCAAAACCCCTAAAGTCCCTTCCTTTCCCCCGGGGTTTTTCCTCTCTAAATCGTTTCCCCATTTTCTAATGGAACGGGCCCAAGGTTGCCCCCCTTTCACCACTAATTTAACCCTTTTTTTTGTTGAACCTTTAGCTGCACAAAACCGAAAATCCCCCCTAATTTAAATGGAGTCTTTAATTGACTCTGCCGACTATGGGAAAAAGCTGTTATGCTGACGATTTTTTAATCATCTGCCAAAACCCAAATCAACGATTTCCCCCCGGGATTTTTCTAAAAGATTTTAAACCCAAAACTTTACGTGGGGCTCATACTACAAACTTAATACATCCAAAACTTAGCACTACCCATTTATTGTTCCTCAGGGGCCTTTCTACTCCCAATTTTCTCAATACCAATTCCCTGGTCATCTTCTTTTTTTGTTCCTTACCTAGGTGTCCCAAATTTTTTCCCTGACCTCAATAAAACTATAGAGGTTAAACAACCCAAAGTTAAATTTTTGGGGGTCTCGGAAGAGATTAAAGATTAAAACCAATTTCCTTTATCATGGGGTGGCCATATATCCAAAAAATTTTTCTCCTCCCGAAATACCTTTATCTGGTTTGGACAATTTTCCCCTATTTTTTCCCCCGACCGGGCCCTTAAAAAACCAAAACTTCAACCCCCTTTCTCCGGGCTTTATATGGGGCTCATAGAAGGGCCGAGAATTTTGGGAAACCCAAAACCAAATTTTCTTTTCCCCCACAAATGGGGCCCCCATCAGTTTCCCCAATTGCTCTATTTTAACATAGCTGCCCTTTCGAAACCCAATTTAAAACCCTTTGGAAATTTTGCCAGGGGACGATCGGTTTTGGGGAACTTTTGGAAAAAATCAATCGAAACCCTCAAAAACCCCTGGGTTATGAAAAAAATCCCGACAGGGCCCCATTTTGGGCCCCTACTTTGCCCCCATTCAGCTCCCCACTCTTAACCACTTTGGGCCCCGTAAAGGGAAAAAATTTTGAAATGCCCCACCATTGGGTATATATAAAGAGAAAATCGTGCTCTATTTATGTTTTGTTAGCGGAATTTCCCCCCTCTTCCCCCTCACACAATGGGCTCCGCAAAAGGGTCTTCACGAAAGGTTTTTCCTCTTTTTTTCCTTTTTTGGCGATATGCTTAAATTTTTTTGAGGAAAAATTTAAAAAGCTCAATTTTTTATTACCCCAACAAACCCCCTTTTTTTGTCAAACCCGCAGATACGGGCATTCACTGGGAACAAATGGAATAACTCTGAGATCCTCACTCCCCCTCCCCAAATTTTAAAAAATTTTTTATTTTGAAAAAGGGTTTCGAAATTTGGGGTTCCTGTCAGTTTAAAATATTCCCTCACCGTCCTTAAAAAGGGAAACCCCACAAACCTCTTTTTGCCTAAAATTGGGGGGGCCCGAACTGGAAAAGATTTTTCCGGGGGGGAGGGGAAAGGAATCTGCAGCTAATAGATCGGGGAAAACTGGGCCAGGTGTATTTAAACCCTTGGAAATTGCAAAAAAATTTATTTACGTTGGTATTTAACCCCCCTTAAAAAATTGACCCATTTATTCCCCGGGGCCAACACGATCACCCGTTGGAGATTATTTTTGGCCTCCCCGGGGGGGACCCCCCTTTTTTAAGTGGTTGGGGCTGTCCCTTGTTTAAAAAACAAAGGGGGAGAAGTAGAGATATTTTCTTTTCTGAACCCTGTTCCAACCCCCAAACTCTCTCTTTACCTGAATTTGGGAATTCTTGACCTTTCATAAGTTTTTGTTCCCAATATTTTTCCCCCAAAGGTTCTTTTCCCTGGGCCTAATAACTAAAAACGGTTTTAAATTTCAGCAAACTGGAAAAAAAATTTATCCCCTCTCCCTATCTTTGGGGGGGTGATTTCCAGAGTCAATAACCAATACAAAACGGAAAATTGCCCCACGATCCCACCTCATCAGGGACCCAATTTTAAAATCTAAATGGTTTCCTTTTTGGGCCCCCATCTAAACAATGCATATAATTTTTGGTTTAAGCAAGAATAAATTAAGATACTCCTATACTGTAATTTTCATTCAGGGGGCGATTTTGCAAAAAAAGCAATGGATATTTAAATCGCATATCCCCTTTACCCCGAGTTTTGTCTCCATATAACTTTAAGCAAATGAATAGTTTTTTATTTTTTGATACTTGTGTGCTTTACCCTTTTAGTCTGGCTATTTACTTTTTTTTCCTTTCCTTCTTTCTTTTTCTTTCCTTCATCATTTGTTCAGTTACGTGGTTTCCCCACTCTATTTGTACTGTTTATGATTTCATTGTGATATGACAAAACTTATCAATAAAATTTATGGTTAAAAAAAATAATATCACATGGTGGCCTTTATTAATCACACACTTCCTTCCTTCCTTTTTTTTTAAAAGAAAAGTAAAAACATTGTGTTTATGCGCTTTTGTGGCAGCTAATTAATTTTAGGGGGAATAAATTGTCAGAAATGTTGTTTTATTTCAGTCTTTTCAAGTGGAAAGGGGTATGTGCCATAAAAGAGCCCTTTTTCTTTGTGTGTTTTGGGGTTTCTTAAACTGCCTTTTTTCTAGGTTTTTTAGCCAAAATTTCACCTATCAATTAATCCCCTTCCTCTGATAGCCTGTTGCAGTCCCCTCAGCACAGCTGACAAGTGAGCTTTTAAGAGCAGCAACTATCAGTCTATTGCAAATGCTCTGGTAGCCAGTGTAACAATTGACATGTCAATATTTTTTTTTATGTGGATAACTGAATAAAAAAAAAAAAAATAGACTGCACTTTACACAAAAGTATATTTTTTTTTTTAGTAAAATTTTTTGCATGCCCCGAATGAAAAATTTACTGGGCCCAATTTTTTTTTTGGGGATATTTCCCCACCATAAAAGAAAAAAGTATTGGAGGCAGAAATCTGCCTGTCACGGCGCACATTTCCGCCGTGAAGCAGCAAGGCACGGTAGGAGGGTTTTCCCCCCTGGTCCCGGGCCGGACACCCCCAGGGGGAGGCTGGGGTGAGAGCTTGGAGTGAAGCTCAGCTCCTAAAACCCAAGGGGAGAGGGGGGTTTTGTTGCACCGGCCCAAAAGGAGGGTCCTTCTGGGGAGGCCTCTGGTCACCTCATTTAAAATCCCTCTTTTTTGTTTGTCCCTTTGGGCCCCGAGAAAGGTTTCTCCCTTTTTGCTTCCCCCGTATTCCTTTATTTGTTTTTTTACTCCTGTTTCCTGACTCCGGCTTGCTCCTCGACTTAAGTTTCCGGGCCTACGATTTTGTACTTGGTTTACCTTTCCCGTGTTTTTTAACCCTTTGGTTGTTTACCGTTGTTCTCCGGTTTCTGATTCGTGGGCTTTGGGGGCCCTACCCGGACCCCTTTAAACGACCCCGATGTTTTAAACCCCCATTTACCTTGACGGCCTTGCCCGTAAATTTTTGAAGGGGAAATTTTCGGGCCAGTTGGGGTCTGGGCCCTCTAGGGGCAGCACAAACCAAAATAGGCAGGGGGCAGTGGGGCTGGGGGGCAGTCAGGGCCCCCTGGGAAACCTCCTCGACATGAACTTGCCTCACACAATAAAGGGAGTTTTTTACATTAAAAATTTTTCCCCCTAGTAAGCGGTAATTTTTTAATAGCGCAAAAAAACAATTTTTTGGTGGGGCAAATGTAGGGCTCAAATTTCACCCAAGTTTAAAACCCAGCCTAAGGGGTCATCCCCGGCAAGGACAAAAACCGGTTTTTTTAACCCCCAACCCCCGTATTTGTCCCGTGTTAGTGCCGTCCCCAGTGCCCCTTTTCCGGGGGAAAACCCGGGCGGGAAAAATGAAAAATGCAAAAATGTTTTTTTTTTGGGGGGGCCGGGGGTTTTTGAAAATGTGCAGGGGTTTTTTCCCTAGTGGCCCCGGTTTTGTTAGTTTTCGGGTGGTTTTTCAGACCAAAAAAATTCCCAAAAACCCTCTGGGAAAAACTTTGGGCCCCCCAAAAATTGGGTGTCGTTTTGGGGGCATGCCCTAAAAAGTTAGTTAAAACTGAAAGTAAGAGTGAGTCAAATTTATTACAGTGGCTCATGCGGTCTAGTAAATTTTGCCCCATGTTTATATGCTATTATTTAATCTTATACCACCTATTGTTTGGTGTAGTTTAAGCCAATAATTTGGGAACCCAAAAATTTTTGGAACAAATTTTTTTTTTTCCCCATATTAAGCAAATTTTCTATGGTAATTTTGCCCCGAAATTTTGGCACACTTCGCACCAAAATACTGGTGTTCATGTTTTACACCAAATTTATTATGTTTTTTTGGGCAGCTTTAGAAAACTTCTTTGCAAATTAAAGGTAAATTAAGTAATAAATTTAAGTATGAGGTGCAAACTCAAACTAGACAGTTCTGACAAGCACCAGATTTATCAATGCTATGATAAATGTGGCACATTGTAAGACTAGTTAAAGTTTTCCATCTGTAAGTTACTAGGGCTAAATATTGTTTAAACTTTTTCCCCCTTGGGTTGCATCTAAATACTTTCCCATTTCCATAAAGGCAAGCCCCTATACTACTAGGCCACATCCCTATACCCGACAAGATGTTAAATGTATCCAGATCTGTCTTAAGGCACATATACCAGATTTTCGGCACAAAGTATTCAAGAATTCTTGCCCAATCACAAAATTTAAAAATTCCTTTTATATTTTATAAATAAAAAAAAGAAATTTTAAAAAAATTTTGAAGTATGCTTTTAATGATTATTTCAAAAAAGGTTTTTTTTAGGTTTCGTTCACACAGCTAATTTTTGGATGCTGAATTTTCAGCAAAAAAACCCCAACTGGAAAATGCCGCAAAGCGGGAATTTTCCAAAAGAGGGTTTAATAGGTTTTCAACGGGGTTTTTCCCCAAAACTGTTTCTTTTTGAAAACACCCATTTTATTATTATTACTATTATTTTTTATTTTAGAGTGCCCTTAATTCCCGGGGCGTGTACGTTCAAAGGGGGGGTTAAAAACATAACATAATCAAAAAAAGTACAAAAGGGGACAAAATGTAAATAGGGAACTTTGGGACAGAGGGAAAAAAGGACCCCGCCCCCCGAAGGGTTACAATCTTTCAAGGAAGGGGGAAAGAAA